>APFE030296145.1:104178-148196 GCA_000404065.3 Pinus taeda
TTGTTAGCTTAGTTTAGTATTTATAGACCCTTTCATGTATTTAGAAAGGGTCGTAAGTTTTTGTATATGACTTAAGCTTGAAGTTGCACTATTGTACTTCAAGCATATTCTTTTATGAAGACTGGACCAATCTTTCCAAATTTTGACAATGAAGCATTGATATGAATGTTCACTATTGCCTTTATTTTAAAGTATTTCTGAATCGGAAGAAGGAATTCAAATTGCGATTGGCGTAGGGAATAATTCGCAGCTCATATGGTACTATTATCTATGCCTGAATTTATTCCTTTTATGTGAATTTTTGTTTGGTCATTTATGCTATTATTGAATATGTGAATGTATTTTAACAATAAAATTTATGCTTTCCACTACTGGATGTTTACAGTTTGCTATTCTTTAAATCATGCATGTATCGGTAATATAAAAGAGAAGTGTAATATCGTTTTATCAATTACTTCGTTCAACTATTTGAACAAAGTAATTATCATTTAAATGAATGTCTTTGTTTATTGCTTAGTGTCATCTATATGCCTATCAGCAAACATAGATCATTAAACTTTCACTTAAAGAATAGAAGCTTCCCGGGATAAAATAGTCATTTATGTTTTCGTTCATAGAATAAGTCCTCCGTTTATTATCACTTATTTGAAAACCAATCATTCATTCACCCCCTTTTATTCACTATTGGGAAACTGGTCCCATTATATCCAGTCGGAGCCACCATCCCAAGCGGAAAAGGAGCTGTATTAAGGTCTGGACCGGGTGGTTATCCCCCGATGTTGATGTAACGATTTTTAGGGCATCAACAAGACACTGTAGAAAAATTTCGTCAGGACAACCTTCAACTAACTGTCCTGAGGCAAACAAAACCCTTTTGATCACCTGGAGTGTCTCAGTCATGCATTAATCGTCACCCCTGAATCAAAATATTCTAAAAACATCCTAATCCATTGTTTGTCTACGAAGTTCCTCTTATACGTACCAAGCTCGGGGAACAGTTCCTAGGGTATGTATGAATATATGTACCCACAGTTCCTTCGGTATTCCCTAGATTTTCCAACCTTTTATGCAGGCCTTGATGTGCCTCTCAGGACTTGAATTCCGTCTTTATTTCACATTATCCTATGGTCAATGTTCATCATGGGAAAACCTTTCCCTAATGGTTTGCTTGATGGCTTCCCAGTTTCGTTGTGCGCTGCGGTGTTTTCTCCACCATCTTGCCGGTGTTTCCAAGAGCGCGATATCAAGAAAAAGAATCTTTTGATCTTCCCTCATTTCTCTATCTACCTTGTTCAAGAATACATCCACCGGTTCAATGCCATAGTACTTGGGTAGTTGCTTACCTTTGTTCCTATCAAATTAACTTGACTTATCATTGCATAGCAGCTAGTGTTTAGTTCATATATGCCTTGCTTCCATGTGTCCCATACATCTTTTGAATCAGACTCTAAGCTTTGGATACTTCTCCAGATGGCGGATCCCCATCCAGTAGGATTTATGTAATCTTCCATTTTTACCACCGTTAGTGTGTATAGCTGGTCTAGCATCCCTAGTTCATCCCTGTCATCCACTAGTTCTATGAACCTTGGTCCTTGATAAGGGTCCAAGGGTTGGATCATCCTCATTCCTTCTGCTTCAAAAATCATCAACTCTTTCTTTAAGTTGATGACAACATAGTTTTCATAGGCCCATCCGATCCCAAGTAGTGGTGGGTATGGGTCTTTATCTCACATTATATCGATAACCTCAAGTTCAGTGTGCGTCTTCACCCCCAACACATATACTTCTACGTTTTCTAGCCTTCCAATGACTAGTATACAATACTGATTCACCATTCTTAGTTGAATCGGTGAGTATTTTAGTTGCGGCTTCCCCAGTTCCTCCCATGTTTTCCTAGGCAGTATGTTTACATGTGATTCCAGGTCTAGCATCGTGTCCCTGATCTAGAATCCCACAACTTGAGCATTAATTCAGAATTATTTTATGCTTCGCTTCTTATTTCACCTCACTCTTCTGGAATTCTATTCTGGTAGGTTGGCAAGTGATTGTTCTATTTCCCCTTCCTCTACTGATAATGTAGCCTTTAAACTTCTCCACAACTCCTTTAACATGTGTTCATCTTCATGATCTGCAGGAATAATTTAAACCATTCTTCAATCGCCTGGTTGAGATTGAGCATGTGGCCATTCTTTCTATGGTCTTCCTTTATCTTGGTCATCCCGTTGAACATCTTAGCTACTTCGTGATAATACTGCTTTTGGCACTCAGGCTTATATTCTTTCTTTGGAGATGCTGCTTTAATAATCAAGGGTGGGTCACGGTACTACGATCCTCCCCCATTTTCTTTCCTCCTCTTGTAACTATATTAATATTGGTAGTGGGAATACTGTCATCGGTATGATGTTCAGCATTAACCAGGTTAGCCCCCCTCCATCTAGTCCTTTCTTCCCACTTTACAATGAGCTCTTGGCAATTCCGTGGCATGAGTGTTAATTATGCATTGTGAGCACCGTGGTCTCCTAGAAAGTGGGAATTCCCTAGTTACATGTCCTTCCTAGTCATAGTTGTAACATATTATGGGGCCTCTCCCTCCCATTCTTCCTCCTCTACCATTTCCTCCTTGTCCTCCCCAGTTTGACTCATTAATCCTGAATGTCGACTTGTCCAACCATTCGGCTAGAGCATCCAGTGCTCGACATTGGTCAGTGTGATGTGATGTAGATGCATAGAATGCACGATAGTTGTTATTAGGGACGTTGGAATACTTCTACAGTTTCGGGAACATCCCTTGCATATGTCCATACATTCTATAGATCTCGCAATAGTCCTAGTTATTTCATCTAGGAAAAAATCCTTGCACTCTTATTGCCGCAACTCCTATGATTGATGGGGTCTCTGACGATCCCACAACCCCCCTCTGGATGGTTAATTCCTTGCAACCTTGGGCATTCTATCGTGAAATTTCCTTCCACCATGCAGTGTGTACACCATACATTGGGTCTGGTTGGTTGCACTGATTTAGATCCTTTAGTTTCTCCGTTAAAGTTGTAATCTGATTTTGAAGGCCCATGATTGACGGATCTTGCAAAATTGTTCCTCCTCGATATTCATGAGGATATCTAGCCATGGACTCTATGCGTGATGCTTTATCCAAATCATATTGGAGAGTTTTGATTTTCTGTTGCATCAGTGGCATTCTTGTAAGGGGTAGGAGTGCCTTGATGAACCAGTCCCACTGGTCATTCGGGTCTAGAGTGTAACTCAACTTAGTAATGGAATCCTTAAAACTTTGCATGAGTTCTTAAGCAGTTTCTCCCTCCTTCTGCTTGATCTCCCACAGTTCCAATAGCCCTTGCTGGTCTGTCTGAGGTACTTATAATTCCTACACGAATCCTCTCTTGATATCATCTATCGTGGGATTATGGTTTTGTTCCACCCATTCTATAAACCAACACAGAGATCTCTCCCTCAGTGTGGTCTAGAACTCAATGGTCTTGACATTGTCTTGAGTCTATCGTGCTCTCCAAATAGCTTCACAGAGGTACCAGTGATGTTCCACATCTTCATTTCCCCTCCCTGCAAACTCTGGATATCTGGTAAAAGAACCCTCCATGCTTACTTGGGTATGATCTAGTAACACAAACCCTTTATTCCCTGACTATTGGGATCCTTAAAATCCCAAGTTACTAATACCAATGCTTCCTTTGTTACTTCCAGTATTAAAAATGGCCTTATATTTCTCGTGGATGGTATGTACCCGCATTTCCTTGGCTAATTTAATAACAAATTTCTCTGGATTATAGTAAGGTACTCGGCGAAGTTCGGAAGAGATGCTACCTGTACCTTAGGTGTATTGCTGTTGACACCTAATGGATGCTTCTCCTTCAGCAAATAATATTCTCATGCATAGCCCATGTCCTCTTCTCTCTCCCCCTCACACCTACTTGGAATTTTCTCTTGCATTATCCCTTCCGAAACCTGTAAGGAAGGATCTTCTTCATCCTCCTAGTTCCTATACCTCCTGTTGCCGATTTTTCTCTATTCTGCATCTTCTTTCCCTCCCCCTTCCCCTTTGGGTTTTCCCGACACTACTCCTACTCAGTGGGGTCCCATCTTTCTTTTCTTCAGAGTCTAAACCACTCTTTCTTTCCACTTGTTTGCTAGTAGCACTCTCCTCTATGCTCTAACGTCTCTATATTTCTTCAAACCTTCTACATCCATCCCTTTAGCAACATCTCTATTCCCCAAACAGTAGCATTCTCCCCTTAGGTCCTTCCCCCAGTATTGGGTTTTTACACTATCATTTCTGCAGTAGGTGAGGGAAGTAGTCCTTCTTCTAACATAGACATTTTAATCCACAATGAAACTTCCCTCATCAACCTTCCCTTTTAATCTGGATCTAAACATTTCTTATGGCTTTGAAAAGGATTAATAAATTTCAGTGGAAAACTTGACTATATATCCTTCCACCATATTCTTTACCCAAAGAGCGACTTCTCTGGAGCTCACTGTCTAGCTGGTGGAGCAATATGAGATCTGAAGAAGTCTAGTTGCGGTGAGCTGACGTCGAACCCCCTGATTGATTTTTTCCTTTTAGTCTTCTTAACCAGTTACACAAGTCTTCTGTGAATTTGCACCAGATATCTCATATTGGTCACTGGTACCATAAACATATAAAATCCCTTCACTCACCTTGTCGATTAGTTGATTCCTGTGGATAGCTTGCTCTGATATAAACTGATCTATTTTGGGATTCCACCAATCCCTAATATATTTCTTGAATATCCTCGACACCATGTTCCGAACCAGTTCCTGTAACTTCAGGTCCCGACAACAAAACCATTTGTTGGCATGAAAGAGTCATAAGGGGAAAAGACCCTAGGTTCAAGCACGGAGAGCCAACAATGGTTCATTATAGTCTAGGAAAATGCCAACATTTTCACCTTACCCGAGGGATAAGGAGTCTCACCCATGGTGTGCCATGAATAGAACTAAGAATTGTTCATCATGGAGTCAAGGAAGCACCAACCAATAATAGTTACATAAAATCACATACATAATCAAGATAACAACGTACTATCCGATAAACAGAAACTACTACATGCATGAATCTTACAGGACATTTTAAAATTTTAATTGGGTCACAACATCATACACACTCATACAAATTATGCCAAGAGACTAGTCTGAACTTTACTTTATATTGATTCAAGAGTAAAACATTACATGACATCACAAAATTCGGCACAGGTGATTACAAGGAGTACCTATTTATAGACTCACAAGATTATACTCTAACTCAAAAGTCCTACTCAACTATGTCTCTGCATTCTGGTACCGCTCTGCTGCAACCAACTATCTCCTCTGCAACGTCAAAAACAACAGTCTAATCAATCAACCTCTCTTCCTTACAAGCCTTCTCCTTTTATATTCCCCCCCTGTTACCTGGACTGCTAGTTCCCGCTCAACTGTTCTTTCCCTCGGCTGGCACTCCTCCTTCCTATCTACTCAGTTGCCTTTGTCTTGCACTGACACCTTACCGCAAACACTCCGCAACTACGGGTTTCTTATTTACTATCCATCTGTCCTCTCGATGAACTAACCATTGCCGCTGCCACCCATTTCCTCCTCATTCTTTGGCCAACCAAAATAATCAAAACCTTTGCAAATTCAAAATGAAGGCCCCAATAGTAATACTTTAGGTTTTGATCCATAGTTCAATAATGCATCTTGCACATGATAAAAGGCTAGAGAGCTTAGTGTGTAATAGTTTCAATTATTATTAATTAAAAAAAGACCAATGACTGTAGACAGATAGGAACAATACTATTGGGGGCCATGATTTCACAAGAGAGGAGAATAGCTAGAGAATTTAGAACACTTTAATTATATTTTCTTGCAGCCATATTTGAATTAGTTGAGAGAAAGCTGGTTATGTGAGATTGTTTGGAAAGTATGTGGTGGTTGGAGAGCATGAAATTTTAATATTATCTTTTTAGTTGTTGGGGGTGCATTCATCATTGTTTACATTCATTCTCTTACTTCAGAAGAGGAAAGAGTAATGTTGCATGGAGAGAATCATTGTTAGTGGCTATGCATTAAAACTTACTAGTATTATAACATATGAAAGATAACTGAGTGCATTGGGATCTTCTATAAATGAGATTTCCTAATTAATATCTCTATATATTTGGGGGAAATGGAGTAGCTTGTGGTAATGCATTACAGATAAATAGTTGGTTTTTGTAGGGTGAAGAGGACATAATGCTAGAATTTGAAATTTCAATTGTACTGAATGACTAACTTTTACAATTAAGATTACTAGGTAACCATGTGAATAGAGAAATCATGTGAGCTAATTGTTTATGAATTATAGAGTTGACCTAGGCACCTATACTTGTGGAATCATAACCTCAGCTCAGGGGTGGCCTATTGTAGATATTGAGTCTACAATAGGGCCTTAGGTTGGATAGAACCTCCAACATATATAATCAATTGTGAAGTTTCATTTAGTAATCTAGTATAAGAAGGGTAGCACAAACAAGTTGCCAATTTTTTTTAAGGCCGCCCACATAAAAAAATATAGCTTTGGGAACTTTGATGCATATGTGTTGTGGGAGAATTTCCCTAGGGCTAGGGTTGATAGCCTTCGAATGGAGCGAAAGAAAAAAATAAACAAAGGAGCTTAGACAAACATGAAAAATTCTTCAAATTCACAAAGTATGCAAGTGGTACTCATTGTTGGTTCCTACTTATGCTGTAAATCCCATAGAGTCCTGTTGAAGCCTCGAAAATCATTGCGACAACATGGGGGAAAACCACCTGGTCTGGACCTTGAAAGCAACTCCTTTTTCGTTTGGTATAGTGGCTCCAATTGGAGATGATGGGACCAGTTTCCCAAAAAAGATTTGATAGTGTTGGTGGGATGATATATGATGTAATAGGAAATGATTAAGCTAAGTATAATCCAATATAACTTCTAAACACATGCATATATCCTATTTTAACACTGTTTAACTATCAGTATACCCGGGAATCAAATACGATATGCGATCTACAATGAGGTCTTATAGAAATTGGTAATAAAGATCATTCAACTGCAACAAGAAATTAAATCGTTTAACAAGAATCGTTTTGGATAAATAGTTAGACAAAACGATTGAGAAAAATATATCACATATAAAATCATTCATGTATTCACAACGGAATCAGAGCTAACATCATACATAAGTAATAATGTTAAAACTATAATTCAAACTTTCATACATAAAACAATTGAAAGAATAAGTATTGTTTGATACATAAATAAAACATGATCATAAGCTAAAAGTACCATATATGATAAGCCCTGCTCATGTGCTTTAACAATATTGACCCAATTTCAATAAATCCAACACATTCTAAGAGTACAAAAGTGCATTTCAGTAGAGCATGCTAGATATTTAAAAGAAAATATATCTTGTTCCATTCATTTCATCAAAACCTCCCCAAAAGATAGAAGTGCAATGTTTTGAAAAGTGTTTTTGATAATTTTTTTGGACCCCTCTCTAAATTCATGAGAGGTGTTTAAATACTAAACTATATGTCTTAAAATAGATTATTACAAAAATAGTTGAGGATGTTTCAAACAAAATTCCTCAGAATACGAAAAAATAAAACTAAAAGAAAAATAAATTAATGACTAGCTCCTTTGAACTTGATCTCTAAGGTTGCAAATATCAGTCATGGACTTGAGCTGAGGCAGTTGGCTAATTGCAGATTTTAATTCCCTAGAAAATATGGCATCTCTTAGCGCTGGCACCATATTTTGTGTAGATGTTGTTAAACATCTCAGAGTCATCCACTAGCTGTGTGGTTTCACTAAAGCTGCCAGTATGCCTCCCAATTTAGCTTGTTTAACTATTTGATTTTCTCCTCCTTTTCCTACATTGCCTATTTCCACTTTTGCTCTAGCTATTTGGCATTAGGAAGAAATCATGGTACACATTCCTTGACTATATTAGCACCATGAAGATTTTTGTTAATGGATTCTTTTATGTTGTTTGCTGCTGTCATTACTATCGTTGTTGCCCTTTCCGCCTGTTTCAATCAAGAATCCCAATCTATGAATATAATATTTTTATGGGACTCTTCCATCTTCAATAGGTAAGCCTTCCTCCCATCCTATGATTCTTTCCAGGTGATAAATTCAAAAACCCTTTTGTGAATTTCTTCATGCTCCAACTCCTATCACTAACTTGGTTTGTTAATTTATCACTGGTCTCACAATAAGGGTTTATCTATGAGATTTTATGGTAAAATACATCCTTTTGATGCATTACTAAGGAATTGAGGCTGAGTGCTTCCTTGATGAATTCATTGATTTGCAGGTTGTCTTTAAGTTTATCTATCATCGCTTATATTTGCAAATATTTTTTTGCTAAGCTAGATTGATGTTGTATTCTCATTTGTTCAAGTTCCTTTTGGAGCTAGGCTACTTGTAATTTTGCTTGCTGATTATATTTTTCTTGGGCTAATTACTGTTCTAGCAGCACAATTCTCTATTCCTTTTCCTTGAGCAGCATTTGGACCTCTGTTGCCGTGTCAATATTTGTTGTGGCATAGGCTCCGACAAATTGCGACAACTTTGTAAGATTATCATATGGGATGATATGTATGTCCTTCCATACGATGTCCATTGGTTCATTTTCCGGAGTTGTAACATCTACAACATCTAGTTTTATTTTCTTCCTTTGCTTCTTGACTACACTTTTGTGAGTAGGGCAATAGAATACATCTAGAGGAGGTATTTCTTAAATTCTTAAAACAATTTCTGAAGTGGGAGTAGCAGGAATGATCTCAACATCCTGAGGGCCTATAGCTCTTTCCTCTGTTGTTTTTGATTCGACTTATGCTGGGTTTGCTTGGGAGTTTGAATTCCAGATGTTTACTTAGGGTTTGTATTTGTGTGGAGATTTTTTTTGAACTGTTCCCAGTCTTGTTCGTGTTGGGTATACGATCAAAATCCCACATTGATTAGAAGTGGGGAGGATCATGGGTATATAAGGATGGACAAATATCTCCATTGGTATGAGGCCTTTTGGGGGTAAGTCCAAAAGCAAATCCATGAGGGCTTAGGCCCAAAGTGGACAATATCATACCATTGTAGAGATATGTCGTGTCCAGAGTCCTTACTAGTGGTATCAGAGCCATGCCCTGAAGTTAGCCAAGTGGATGAATCCTCGGAATGCTGAACAAAGGTGGTGGGCCCCAATAATATCATGATGGGATCCGTGGATGAGCTCAGTTAGACAGGCGGTGTGCTACAAATTCTTCATGGACGTGTCCTGGTCCCAACACGGTGAAGAGGAGTTGACCTGGGATAGAGCAAGCTCTCGAGGCAAGTGGTGCTCCATGTAAGGCTTGTGCTTCCAACGCATTGGAGTGGAGAATCCTGGTTGGTAGAGAGTGGACGGATGGATAATCGTTTGAGGGGAGGCTCAATGGTCCTTTGTTTGAGGGGAGGATTGTTGGGTATGCGATCAAAATCCCACATTGATTAGAAGTGGGGAGGATCATAGGTATATAAAGATGGACAAATATCTCCATTGGTATGAGGCCTTTTGGGGGTAAGTCCAAAAGCAAATCCATGAGGGCTTAGGCCCAAAGTGGATAATATCATACCATTGTGGAGATATGTGGTGTCTAGAGTCCTTCAGTTCGAGGTCAATGACTGGAGCTACCTGACTAAGTTGAAGTAGAAGCAACTTTTGCTTGTTTCTTTTCTTTGGCTTGCTCGGCCATCCCCTCTGTACTTTGAGCCATCTCTTTTTCAGACTCTTAATTGTGTTTCCTCCCCCATTTTGAGACTGCCACTCTGAGTGCGCTGACTCATGCATAGATCACTCTTGAGTTTCTTCTTCAGAGTTTTCTTTGGAGTTTCCCTCCAAGCTTATGTTGGGAGCTGGGTCTCTTATTGGTTCAATCTGCAGTAGGTCCAATGGGACCTTTACTAATCTCTTTTTCTTGTACATATGGAAAGCTTTAACATCTTTCGAGGTCAAAAGTAGTGATGCCATATGCAAAACTTGTGAAAATGTTTCTACCTATAGGAAGAGGTCATCAAAGGCATCCTCTTCATGGGTGAACTGTTTTACTTTTACTGTAGTAGTAAATTCCTTAACATTGCCATTTGGGTCATACTGCCTTCTTGAAATTGTAGCTAATTTCAGAGACTTAATGATCTCTTATTCTTTTAATGCATGTCTATAATCATGTAGTGCAAAAGCACCACATTGTAATGGGAATGTAGGCCAAATGGCCTTCTTTTGTTCTTTCAATCCTATGCTCATTCCAACTTCCCCTGATGTTTGGTAGGCTATTTATCTAGCCATTAGTTTGTCGGGAACATAATATGGGAGGACATGTGGTGAAGAAATGCTCCCAAAAAATCTGATATAGGTGAATGTCTCTTCTCCAAACCATCTAGATACAGGCACGATATCTACTTCAACCTCTTTAGAAAACCTAGGGGCGGTTTTGTCATAAACTTCTTTATGAATGGGTACATAACAATTTAGTGTGTTCTAAATTGCTATATAAATTGTTAATCTGGGAGTCGTAAATTGTTGAAGTGAAGTGCACTATCTATGCAAGATAAACATTTTCTTATTTCTTTGTCGTTTTTAGTTTTTTTGGTTTGTTTTTGGATTTATCTTCTTGTTGATTTCCTAATGTGAGATGGTGTGTGAGATGGTGATTCTAGTAATCAAGTATGGACAATTGTATTCAATGAATAATTTCCAAACTTCAAAGTGTTCCAAAGGTGTTCAAACTTTATAATGATGAAATCAAGATGTGCCTAGATTCTAATTAACAAAACAGTGAACTATGATTATGGAACCCAGTATCCTTGCTGTTGTTATAAAAAAAAAAAGAAAGAAAAGGCTGAACTCAAAGCAATTTAAAGACTGAAAGCAAACTAATCATATCACATCAACTCATTTTTGGCCCCTCACCATTTGACTCGCTCTGGCTATAGGAAGTAGTCATACACAAATTGAATGATATGATATCTAAGTTGCATGAAATAAAACTAAGATTAAGCTACACATTCACTCTACAATCCCTCATCAATTGGTAACTAAAGAATGATATGAATAGTCTAATCACTAACTCGCAGAAAAGTAAATGAATAAGCAATGTTGGAATTAAAATCAATAAAAAAAATCAGCAGTAGGACAAGATAATCCCATCATGTCATTAGTCATCAAAAATTATATGCATTGCCCGGGCTTCCTATTAGAACCTGAAATGCAAACACTGATCAGTTGACAATCAAATAAAAGCATAAAAGAGACTTATGAACAGTAAATGACATAAACCATGAGCAAGTTAATATATACAACAAGTATCTATGGTATCAAGAGCGTAAAATAAAGAAAAACATAAAACTATACATCAACTACAGGGCCTTGGTGTACAGGGGCCCTCTGCACCCTCGGTCAATCAGAACCAATCATGAAATTGAACGCAAAATCAATGTCTTCTCATATATTGCAAAGCAGTTATGAAATAGAGACTAAGTCTCGGCTGAAAGGCTCTTACAATAGTCAAGTTTTACACACAACAACTACTAGCCTATACGCATATGAAGATGTGTTATTTATAGCAGAAAATACATAACAAACTAACACGGCCTGCGCTAGTAGCCAAGCACGTAAAAGACAAAAACCAGAATTATAGCAGCATGGTAGCCGTGGGCAGTAAATCCAAGAGATGGTTTGTTGGATTCGGTCAATGAGAAGTCCTAGCTGTTAATACACCTCCTGAAACTCAGCACCTTGCCACGCAATCCTCCTCATGCTGAAAATAGAGCTGTGCCACTGCTTAACTCCTTGTGTTGACCATCGTTTGACCAACCTTGACCGCGGGCTTCTGTGGATGATTTGGCCGAACTAAGGGGACACGTTCCATGTCCACGTCCTTTATAGCTTGCCCATGTGGCTAAGTTCTTCAATAGACACCTGTAGCATAGAGTTTAACAAAACGATTGCGAAAACTTATTCTGGCTGCGGAAAGTGATAGATTCCGCAGCTGGTTGAACAAAAATCTAAATCAAACAGCAGTCACAAAACATAGTTAGGAAACCGTTTATATACTCAATTTAAACTATTATGCAATGATTTGATAGCTTAGAGGTTCAGGTAACTGGAGAAAAAGGCTAAAAAGGGATGTAGGGAAGGTGTAAGTTTGGGACTCAACATACCCCCACCGTGAAGGTGTTGCATGTCCTCATGCAACCAAAATTTAGTCATCTCCCTTTAGTCTATGTATTTTGAATCCTCTTCTAAGACATCCAGCCCTCTCCTCTTCTTTCTTGGTGCTACCACCATTTTGGGTTTCCTTATCAAACATCTGAACTTGAGATTGATTAATTCCCTGCTCAACTTTCTGCACTTCTTCTTTAGTTTCTTGTTCTTCTTCTGCCACAAACCCATATGTAACATGGTATTATCATGAATAATTTTGTCCACTTTGCTTTGCTCTTTTAATGCCTCATTTTCTTGTTTGATGTGTCTGTTTAGAACCTCCAATTCAAACACTTCTTGTTTCAAAGCTTGAACCTGTGCATCTTGTGTCATGTGAGGAAGAATAGATGGTGTGCTCAGGCCTGCAGCTGTCTTCTCTAAAGATTCAAGGTAGTCATATACCTCTTGCTGTTTTGGATCAATTTCAAGTGTTTGCCTCGGGCTGGATTCAAAGTCTTGTTGAGGGGGAGGACTGTCTTCTAGTTCTGGCCGAGAAGGGTTTTTATCAACATCTGAAGGGCTGGCTTCAATATTAGGTAGAGGATGAAGTGGACTATGGCCCTCTTGAGGTTTCTCAGGTGTTCCCCACCCAATTCAATGAAGTGGGTTCCTTTTACTTGTGTTCTCCTCCACTTTCCTTTGAGTCTGCTGCTCCTTCTTAAGTACTGTGGGCTAGTAATTTCCTCTTCCATAATTTGTTTCCCTTTTTCTTCCTTCTTAGCTATGGCATCTTGTTTTTGGAGGTGCAATAGTCTCTCTGATAACACTTGATAATCTTCCTCTATAGATGGTTCTGGTGATTGATAAACATCTTGTAAGTTCCTCTTTCCCTTCAACTTTCTCTGCTTTTTGTCCTTAATTCTTTCTTCCTTTTCTTTTTGAATAGTTTCTTTAGTTTTATCAATAGGAGAGTCTTAGATTATGACACTTTTTCCTTTTATCCTACTCTTTCTCGGTGCCTTTGGTGTATTGCTTCCCGGAGCTTCAGATTGTTCTTGAAAATAGTTTCTCACTAGAAACCTCTCCCAAGTATCTTTGTTTCTTTTCAACTGGTCTTCAACTAGAATCCTCACGAGTCCATGGTGATATAAATGAGGCTCTATATCTCCTATGTTCTTTTGGATTGTATTACTCATCTTTTTCAAACTCAATAGTAAGAAATAGGGCAAATTAAGAGCTTGTTTCTCTAGAAGGTTCATCAAGAGCCTAGTGTGATACATGTACATCGTACCAAACCGTCCTTCACAAGTAATAAATTTTTGAATGATTAATAGTAGGCCTACCCATTCTTCTTTCAGTGCATTAACAAGAATCCCTCTTGTAAATAAAGTAATGTCCATACCTGGGTTACATAATATGACTCTCCATGCTTGATCGTCCAGACTTTTGTTTTTAAACCAACGCTCACCTTCCCGGGGCAAATCTGTAGCTGCTGCAATTGAGGGTTCAATGACCGTGAATTTCAGGTCTCCAATCTCCACCACCTGGTCATTGAAATACCTTGCAAAGGCTTTCGTGACTTCCTTATTATGGCCTTTGAATTTCTGGATGAAACGGAGCCATTTGGCTTTCTTCAATAATTCCTTTGCATGAGGGTACCCTTCTAAAAATTTAAGCACTTCCGGCTCTGCCCTCAGTAGTCGTCCCATCTTCCTCTGTTAAAACTTCTTCTCTGAAATTCAATTGTGTATTGTATGAGGGTTTTATCAGAGGTAAGATGGTTCTATTTATGGAAGAACGATGGCCGAAATGGAAAATGGATATGGGAATTGGGATGTTCAGGAGTTGTAAGCGGAACAGGGGATGAGCAGCCGAGATAGAGTGGAGGCATATGCTAATGAAGTGTAGCTTTAACACAAGTGAAATGGTGTCGGAATTTTGAATTAAACGACTGCGTGAGACGTTACACATTGATTTCACAAAGTACGGTGGAGAGGAGCCGTATTCACATAGGTCATGTCTCATGAATATAAGTGGAGTGCGGGAGTGCAGTTCATCTATGAGTTGAACCCAAATAATAATCACGAGACCGTTTAGGGAGTAAATGTGTGATTTATGGAGTAAGGTCGTGGAATGGTAGTGGACCTATCGTAATAATCATTGCACATAGTGAGCTTTAATGGTTTAATAACTATGCAAATTTGTGCCTTTAATTGCTATTTGAAATAAATTTTTGACCATACCTTTAGAATCCTTGTCTTTGTTGTTCAATAGCCCTAACTCAATTGCTCCCTGTTGATGTCTGTAGATGCTCCATATCCATGTCTTCATGCTTGGTCATACCTGCATTTTTATTTTATTGCACTAACATCTTGACTGTAAATTTGAAAAACAGAGTGGTGGCTGCGAAAACTGCTTCTCACTGTGGAAACTGATTCCGGCTGCGAAAACTTGGCACAGCAACCACTTAGCTAAACAAAGATAGTTAGACAGTAAATATCTGAATGGAAATGATCATGGGAAAAAAAAACTTTTATTGATGGAATGAAATGGATGAGATGGAGTGAAATGAAGTGAGTGGAGTGAAAATGGAAATGAAGTGAAGTGAGATGAAGTGAGTGGAGTGAAAAATGGAAATGATAAAGAAAGAAATATTTTTTTTTGGAAAATATAGAATGTAAGGTGTCCCTGATTTTCACTCTACATTTTCTGTATAAGACTGCCAATCAAAGATTGGTTTTCAGGTTTATACAATTTTTTTTTTCCTTTTTTTTTTTGTTTTTTTAACAGAAAGGAACAAATCCTAGGTTGGTGGGGAAGAAGGATTCTTCTTCACCAACCTTATTGCAGAATTTTCTTGAAACATTCTGACAAATTCTTCTTTTGAGAGTGGCTTATGATAAATCTTTAATCTATGGCCATTCACAATAAGAGGAGTTTGAAATTCATTAATGGTCTTGATTCTTACCCCCCATTGTAAAGACTTTGTCAATCTCATATGGCCCAAGCCAATGAGTCTGAAATTTTCCTTTGAAGTCTTTAAACTTGGAATCAAATAATAGTGCCCAATCTCCCTCTTGAAACTTTTTCTCTTTGATATATCTGTCATGCCACTTAGCTCTTTGATGTTGAACTAGATCAGTTCTTAGAATTGCTTCTTATCTAATCTCATCTAGTTCATTCAACTACTCCATTCTGTGTTTTTGAGCTTCTGATAAGTCCATCCCCAACTAAATTGCCATCTTGAAAGTTTTAACTTGAAATTCAACGGGGAGCAGGACTTCTTTCCCATAAACAAGTTCATAAGGAGAATGTCTTGTTGTATTCCTCCATGTAGTTCTATAGGCCCACAAGGCTTCAGGAAGCCTTTCAGCCCAATCTCTTCTATGTAGATGAACAATCTTGGTGATGATACTTTCAATGACTTTGTTTGTAGACTCCACTTGGCCATTTGCTTGCGGATGGTAAGGAGTAGATTTGCTATGCTTGATCTTGTATTCTTCCATCAGCTTCTCCATCATGTTGAATGTAAATTGACTTCCCTGATCTGTCACAATTTCTCTTGGAACACCAAAGCAAGTAAAAATATCCTCATAAAGAAAGTTAACAACTGAATTTTCAGTAGCAGAAAGTAATGCTTTGGCTTCTACCCATTTAGTGACATAATCAGTGCATACCAATATATACTTCTTTTGCTTAGATGGTGGATTAATGGGTCCAATGAAATTTAAAGCCCATTTTTCAAAGGGTTCAATGAGTACCTAAGGTTGTAATGGCATTTCATTTGAAAGAGTCGGTTTCCCTACTCTTTGGCAGCTGTCACACCTTTTGACATATTCTTTTGTGTCTTTGAAAAGGGAAGGCCAATAATATCCTAAAGAAAGAATTTTATAGGCCATCCTTTTGTCAGCAACGTGTCCACCGCATGGCTCATCATGACATGCCTTGAGAATGTCAGGCATTTCTTCTTCCCGAACATATCTTCTGATCACACAATTTGGCCCTGTTTTAAACAATTCATTAGAAATCCATGAATATTTTGAACTCTCCTGAATAATTTTTCTTCTTTCACAAGGAAATAGATGTCGAGGCAGTTTCCCTGTAACCAAATAGTTAGCAATATTTGCATACCAAGGAGTCTTAGTAGTTACTGCAAACAAATATTCATCTGGAAACTTATCCTCTACAGGAGAGTCTTCTTTAGTATTTTGGATTCTAGACAAGAAATCAGCTACTGTATATTGTTTTCCTGGTCTATCCAACACAGTAATATTGAATTCTTGTAAAAGTAAGAGCCATCTTGTAACTCTGCCATTAGTAACAGGTCTGTTCATTAGATATCTAATTGCAGAATGATCAGTATGGAAAAAAGTTTCATAGCCTGTTACATAATGTCTAAAATTATTGATTGCATGAACAACAACTAGAAACTCTTTTTCAGTTACAGTATAGTTCAACTCAGTGGGAGTCAAATTTTTACTGGTATATTAAATTGCATAAGGAACTAAATCCTTTTGACCCAGCACAGCTCCTAGAGCTGTATTTGAAGCATCTGTAGAAATATGGAAAGGAAGTTTCCAATTTGGCCCTCTCAAAATGGGTGTTTTAGATATTCTTGTCTTCAAAGTTTCAAATGATTATTGACAATCAGGATCCCATTTTAATTCATAGTCTTTTGTAAGCAATTTGAAGAGTGGAGATGCTATTTCGGTGAAGTTTTCTATAAATCTTCTATAATACCCAGTAAATCCCAGAAAACTTCTAACATCTTTTTGACAAGTTGGAATAGGCTACTTGGAGATGACTTCAACTTTTGATTTATGAAATTTAATTCCATCTCCTGAAATATGATGTCCTAAAACAATTCCTTCAGTAAACATCATAAATCATTTTTCATGACTCAATGA
The DNA here is from genome assembly GCA_000404065.3 of Pinus taeda. Lineage (NCBI taxonomy): Eukaryota > Viridiplantae > Streptophyta > Pinopsida > Pinales > Pinaceae > Pinus > Pinus taeda. The sequence continues at coordinate 121,316 of APFE030296145.1, forward strand.
AAGATTTGTTTCTTTACATCTAATAAGGACCTTTTCCAAATTCTCTAATGCCTCTTCAAATGAATCACCATAAACTGTAAAATCATCCATATAGACCTCTACACAATCATGGATTAGATCAAAAAAGATTCCTAGTACTGCCCTTTGAAATGTTGCGGGTGCATTACATAATCCAATAGGAAGCACTTGGTAAGCAAAAGTTCCCCATGGATAGGTGAATGTGGTCTTATCTTTATCTTCAGGTGCCACCTGAATTTGATTATAGCCACTAAAACCATCCAGAAATAAAAAGTACTTTTTGGCTACTAGAGTATCTAATACTTGATCGATAAAGGGTAAAGGAAAGTGATCCTTTAAAGTCACTTTATTCAATTCCCTATAATCAATGCATACCCTCCATTTACCATTCTTTTTAGGTACTATAACCAAAGGAGAAACCCATCGACTATGTGAAATTGGGTAAATGAAGTTTACATTGAGTAGTTTTTGGAGCTCTTCTTTCACTATTTCTCTAAGATTTGGATTCATCCTTCTCTGCAGTTGTCTGATTGGTCTACTGTTTTCCTCAATGTAGATGTGATGAATACAAGTCTTAGGGTCAATACCTTTCATGTCAGTATACTCCCATGCAAATGCAGTAGAATGTTTTTGCAATATTTTGGTTAGCTTCTCCTGTTGTGATCTTTCCAAGTTTTTGTTGATATTCGATGTTTTACCTGGAAAAATCTCAATGGTGGAACTACCAAACTCTTCAATAGAGTAAAGAGACATTTGTCTAGATGATAGATACTCAATGTTAGAATTTAACTGAAATTGTGTGTGGTCATATTCTCAAGAGATTTCAAAGTTTTCTAATGTGTTCAGAATTTGACTATCTTCACTGATTTCAGAAATAGTACAGACAGGTTGTATAGTGTCCTCATCATCGACCCATTCATTATCTCCTATCTTTGTAATTGTTTTTGCTAGAGGATATAGATTGAATTATTTTGTCGAATTACCATAAGAAATATACATATCCCCTGATCTACAATTGATAAAAGCATCAGCTGTGGCTAGCCAAGGTCTTCCTAAAATGAGTGGATGCCCTCCTAGATTACTCTTGGGAGTTAAAATCATGAAATCCATTGGTTACTCCCAAGAATCCAAGGAGACCGAAATGTCTTCTAATACACCATCTGGTTTAATAATTGATCAATATGCAAGTTGCAATAAAGTAGGTGTAAAAAGAAGATTAGGAAGTTTTAGTTGTTCCATAGTTTGTCTACTCATAATGTTGATAGTAGCCCCTAAATCAATCAAAGTATTTGGAATTTCTACCCCATTGATATGTGTTTTGACAATTGGACTACCGGGATCTACATACTTCTGCATGGTAACTTTTCCATCATGATATCTGCAATTTTTCCTACCAAGTGGATTTTTCTTGTATCTCTTGGTTTCCTTCCTGGTCTTTTGAGACTTAACTCCTTTATTGTTTTAGCTAGAATAGGAATTTCTCTAATGGCTTGTAACAAGGGAATCTTGATACAGACATTATTTAATTCATCTGGAAAATCATAGTTAGGCAACAAGATTTGTTTTTCCACTCCTTTATCAATTTGTAATCTTTCAGAAAAAGGAGGTGTGGATGAAGATGCAGGTTGCTTGACTATAGGAGTTGTGGGGTTTGATTCTTTTTCTTTTTCTTCTTGAGTGCATGGGTTTTGAGGAGATGCTTCAGAACCTTTATTGGCTTTAAGAGATTCTTCCTTAGAAATGCTTTGCTTTTGAGTACCTATAGAAGGCTTATCTAAAACTCTACCAGATCTAAGTTGTACATCATTGAGAGGAACAATCATATAGGTGGGAAACTATTGTCTTTCTACCATGTAAGCATTTTGAGGATTTTTATTATTTGGATTTGGCAATGGCTGGGAAGGTAATTGATTTGTCTTTTGTTGGAATGGAAGCAAGAGTTGGGAATTTGGATTCTGTTGAGAAGGTTGTTATTGTAGAAATGGTAATGAAAGTTGTGGATTCTGATTTGGAGGTTGTGGAACTTGTTGGTTTTAAAAAGATGGAGGATATTGGTAAAAATTGAGCAAATCTCCCATAAGGATTTTGCATACCTTGTACCCATAATTGAAATGGATTTTGAGGTTGGGACCAAGGTTGTTGCCAAGGATTCAACTCGGTGGGGGTTGAAAGTTCATGGGGTTATTAAACCCTTGATTTTGTTGCCCCTTCCAAGGTCTCCTTGAATCAAAACAGAGAGACTCAATTGAATTTGGGTCTTCTTGAAAGATAGCTTTGAGCCCAGGAATTGAAGGACAATCCTTGGTCTCATGGCTTTCTGAGAAAATTGCGCATGTTTCTACAAATTTTGCATCCAAGGGGCATTCCCTCAGAGCGTGTTTCTTCCTACATTTTGGACAAAAGATGGCCAAAGCTTCAACTTCTGCTTTCTGCTTGTTTTGTATCTTAAGGGTGTCTAGTTGTTCACTAAGACTCCCTAAAATATCTGTTTTGAAATCATCAAGCATGTTGCAATCTCAGCCCTACTCATTGATCCAACTGCAGATTTATTTGCTCTAATGAGAGAAGGATCTCTAGGCCCTTTTCCAGTTTTATATTTTCCCCTTCAGAGATTGACACATAGCTCTGCTATATCATGAAGTGGAAGTTGAGATATATCTCCTTTCCCCATCATATTCAAAATATCTATCCATTCATCTGTAATGGCTTTTAGTAGAAGGGCTTTCAAGGTTTCTTCATCTAGGTTACTCATTTTTTCTCTTTTGAGGTTATATTGAAATCTTTCAAGTAGATCCTCCAAGTTTTCATCTTCTTTTTGTACCATTTTGAATACCTCATCCTTATGATTGGTGGGCATACAATAGTCCAGGTATCTATCCAAAAATGCTTGTTTCATGTCATTCCAAGTCCTAATTGATTGAGTGACTAGTCCCATGAACCATTTTAGAGCAGCTCCCGTCAATGTTGAAGGAAACAACTTGAGTTTTTGAGCATCTTCCATGTAATCATAAGTTCAGCACATGACTTCAAACTCAAATAAAAATGTTTCAGGGTCCTCACTTCTCAACCCATAAAAGTTTGGGAGGAAAAATGGTGAGATATTTTTCATTGTTGTTCGAGATTCCTCATCAACTATAGGAAATCCAAATGAGTTGTCTCCATCCCTGTTTCCCTCGTTGTTACCTCTACCTCCTCCATTGTTTCCTCCTCCTCTACCTCTACCTCTACCTCCTCCAAATCCATTTACTACATCCTCTATCATGATAGCTTCCTCAGAGATTTCAAAGTCCTCTGGTTCTTCTATCAATGGAGAACAAGGAGGAATTTCTCCTTCTTCTTCTTCAGGTGATTCTACTTCCTCAATTACAATGTGTTTTCCTGTAGAAGTAAAGAAAGGGTCTTTTCCTAACTCAGATTCAGTGGATAGTGTGGGAGAGTCTCCTAATTCAACTACTGCCTCTTGAACTCCAGGGATCCTAAGGCTAGGAGTATGAGTTGGATATGCTGGAGGTGTATCTTGCCTATACCTTGGAGTGGATGGAGTTGTAAAAATTTAACTCTTGGCCCTAGCTATAAACCTTCCCCTAGAATCTCTTGCTCTATGCATATCATTTTTATTTCTTCAAGTCAGGTTAATAATTCTCTTTCTGATCTCCTAGATCACTCTAGGTGCAAGAAGAGAGCATACTCAAAAAATTATTGAATCAATAACTCTCTTTTCTGATCATCCACATCACACTAGGTGCAAGAGGAGAGCATACTTTTAGAAATCATCAATCTTTTTTACCTTTCTTAAAATTTTCTTGTTTTTGTATATTTTGTTTTTAAGAATTTGGCTACCTAATTTCACTTCCTTAGAAACGGCGCCAAAATGTTTGGTCAATTTAGTGTGTTCTAAATTGCTATATAAATTGTCAATCTAGGAGTCGTAAACTGTTGAAGTGAAGTGCACTATATATGCAAGATAACCATTTTCTTATTTCTTTTTCGTTTTTATTTTTTTTGGTTTGTTTTTGGATTTATCTGCTTGTTGATTTCCTAATGTGAGATGGTGATCCTAGTAATCAAGTATGGACAATTGTATTCAATGAATAATTTCCAAACTTTAGTGTTCCAAAGGTGTTCAAACTTTACAATGATGAAATCAAGATGTGCCTAGATTCTAATTAACAAAATAGTGAACTATGAGTATGGAACCCAGTATCCTTGTTGTTGTTATAAAAAAAGAAAAGAAAAGACTGAACTCAAAGCAATTTAAAGACTAAAAGCAAAGTAAACTAATCATATCACATCAACTCATTTTTGACCCCTCACCATTTGACTCGCTCTGGCTATAGGAAGTAGTCATACACAAATTGAATGATCTGATATCTAAGTTGCATGAAATAAAACTAAGATTAAGCTACATATTCACTTTACAATCCCTCATCAATTGGTAACTGAAGAATGATATGAATAGTCTAATCACTAACTTGCAGAAAAGTAAATGAACAAAGCAAAACTAAGAAATAAGCAATGCTGGAATTAAAACCAATAAAACAAATCAATAGTAGGACAAGATAATCCCATGATGTCATTAGTCATAAAAAATTATATGCACTGCCCGGGCTTCCTATTAGAACATGAAATGCAAACACTGATTAGTTGACAATCAAATAAAAGCATAAAAGAGACTTATGAACAACAAATGACATAAACCATGAGAAAGTTAATATATATAACAAGTATCTATGGTATCAAGAGCGTAAAATGAAGAAAAACATAAAACTATACATCAACTACAGGACCTTGGTGTACAGGGGCCCTCTGCACCCTCGGTCAATCAGAACCAATCATGAAATTGAATGCAAAATCAGTGTCTTCTCATATATTGCAAAGCAGTTATGAAATAGAGACTAAGTCTCAGCTCAAAGGCTCTTACAACAGTCAAGTTTTACACACAACAACTACTAGCCTATACACATACGAAGATGTGTCATTTATAGCAGAAAATACATAACAAACTAACATGGCCTGCACTGGTAGCCAAGCACGTAAAAGACAAAAACTGGAATTATAGCAGCATGGTAGACGTGGGCAGTAAATCCAAGAGATGGTTTGTTGGATTCGGTCGATGAGCGTCCCTAGGTGTTAATACACCTCCTAAAACTCAGGACCTTGCCACGTAATCCTCCTCGTGCTGAAAATAGAGTCGTGCCACCGTTTAACTCCTTATGTTGATCACCGTTTGACCGGCCTTGACCGCGGGCTTCTGTAGATGATTTGGCCGAACCAAGGGGACACGTTCCATGTCCACATCCTTTATAGCTTCCCCATGTGGCTAAGTTCTTCAATAGACACCTGTAGCATACAATTTAACAAAAAGGCTGTGGAAACTTATTCTGGCTGTAGAAAGTGACAGATTCCGTAGCTGGTTGAACAAAAAACTAAATCAAACAACAGTCACAAAACATAGTTAGGAAACCATTTATATACTTGGTTTAAACTAGTATGCAATGATTTGATATCTTAGAGGTTCAGGTAACTAGAGAAAAAGGCTAAAAAGGGGTGTAGGGAAGGTGTAAGTTTGGGACTCAACAAACCCCTTGACAAATTTTATAAAAATGGGGGTGGAATTGAGATTCCCATAAAATTGTATGATATATATGTATGGGATGCAGGTTCTGTACAGTCCACTTCCATCCCATATTGGGAAATTTAGAACAAAAATAGATTGTATCCATAACAAAAGCACTCATGAAGAAAGGGGGGAAATCCTTAAAGAGGAACTTATTTTCCTTCTATATTCTATAATGGCCTTTCCCAAATTATCTGATAAAATTTGAGCTCAATTCATTATTGTTGCATTCACTACTACAATATCTATCAATGGGACCCATTCCATGGAAAATTTGGTGTTATTGGGTCTACTGAATATCCTACATATCATTGCTGCTATGAAACTATGAGGGGGAGAAATGGATGTCGTTGAGTACATACCAGTTTTATCTAGTTTGAGCTTTCCCTTGCTTGATTTCTAGGTATACTTGACATTTGATGGGTCCTCATTTTCTTTAGTGAATTTCTCAAGGAACTATTTGTTCTAGAGATTTTGTGGTTCTAGTAACTGGTACATTAGTCGTAGGTTGTCCCCTGAGAAAAACCCCTTCACCTCTTTCCTGTGATTCTTGAAGGTTCTTTATGTGATGTCTACCTCGTCAATTACCCATTTAACCATGTACGTGTATGGGATTATTTTTTGTCTTGCAACTATGCGGTGCTGGAAAAGACCTGTTGTTTCGAAATAGGAGGCGTTAGATGACCCTTGAGCATTTTCCATGGCCTTTGTTACCAGTAGCCTAGGCTGCTCTTCTTGTAAAAAGTTTTACATGGCCTCCTGTGTCGAAGTTCCTTCATCCTTGCTGCATGTTGTATCAGAGAAAAGCAACACCATTGTTTCCAACAATGTTCTCTGCAGAGTTTTCCTGAAATGGAGCAAAACATAAGTTATCTAATAAACATGAATGAGAATGAAAGTGAGAATAAATGATATAATTAACCTTAAAAAGGTGACAAGATAGGAGCTATTATTCAAAATGCAGATGAAAAATATATTGTATCATGTCGAGCCGCTCTTTAGCATAAATGCCATTAAACCCATTAAAAAGTCACTAAGGCTTCTTATCATTGCTTTTATTTCTCATTAAATTACGCATCGTAAATGGGAAGGAAAAAATTTAAGGTGGCAAGTTTGAACTGCGAGACTGCCGATTTTGGGATAGCGATAAGATTATCGCAATATCGCAAATCGCACTTTCACAATTTTAGTTGTGCGCTTTCCTAGAGTTTTTAATATTTTGCGGGATGCGAGATAAGCAACATATCGTTTATCATTTGGAGCGTAGTTTGCGTGAAGGAGTAATTACTTAAAAAAGTGCTTTGTACTACGTGGCGGACTTAACTTACAATTTATAACATTTGCTTTTATCGCACTAGTAGAAAATGAGAAATTAGTGACTAGGTGACTAAAAATGTTAGTCACCGCAACTTTTCCAAGTGAAATACTACTAAAAATGAGAAATATTAAGTGACCCAACTGAAAACGACTAATATAAATCACTAATTTAGTTGCGGGTTAAAATATGTGACTATCTAATAAGTAATCCAACGAAACATGACTAACATGAATGACTAATTTAGTCTAAGAACAAAAAAAAACAACATAACAAGTACTACAATAATATGAATCTGTTTTTTATATTAGTCATCTTAATTGTGTCAATCAACCTAAACTTACACATGATATGGGCTTGGAAGGTTGTTAAAGATTGGTTGAAAGGTTATCCTTCCTTAAACACTTATTCATCCTCACATGGTGTATAGGTGAGCCAACTTTGCATTATTTATCTCTAATAATTTGTAATTTTAAAAATATATATTTTTAAGAATTAAATATTTATTATTTTAAAAATCTATTCATTGAATCAATTGGATTTAGCTTCAATTTGCAATTAATTTGAAGATTAATTTTTAAGACTATAATATTCAAATAAAAAATACTTTAATTTCATATTAACCGACCTAGATCCATCTTAACGCCAGATCTATCTAGTGTTGAGAGGGATCTAATCTCTCGAGGTGCAAACTTTTTTTCTAGTAAAAAACTTGAGGAAAGGTTTGCACCTCGAGAGATTGGATCCCTCTTGACACTTGATAGTTATAGGGTTAATATGGATCTAGGTTTTTTTATATAATACTATATAATATCTATGTTTGTATTTGTGTCTCTTTGTTATTCCCTCTCTCTATCTCACCCCCAAAACATACACACACTCTCTCTCCCTCTCTTCCCCTTCTCTGTCCATCTCTCTCTTCCCCTTCTCTCCCTCTCTATCTATATCCTGCTCTCTATTCCCTCCTACTCTCCTCTCTCCTTTACTCTCTCTTCATGACTCCCTTGTCACCCCCTCTCTCTCCACCTTTCTCCCTCTATGTTTTTCTTATTCCCTCCCTCTCCTACCCCCTCCAATTCCACCTCTCTCTCCTCATTTCTATATTCCTTCCTCTCTATCGCTTATCTCCAACCTTCCTCTATCTCTCCCCCCAAATAACTATCCCTTTCTCTCTCTCTTCCATCCAACTCTTCCATTATCTCCCCCCTCCCTGTCCTTCTCCATCTCTCTCCCTTCCCCTTCTCTCCCTATCTCTATCCTCTCGTCTTATTTATCTTCCCTCCTCTCCTCTCTCCATCACTCTCTCCCTTCTCACACCTCTCTCTCTCCACCTTTATCTCCCTATATCCTTGTTCTTTCCTCTCTCTATCTCCCACTCCAACTCCATCTCTCTCTCTCTCTCTCTCTCTCTCTGTCTCTCTCTCTCTTCCTTCCTCTCGCTTCTGCTCTCCCACCTCACTCTCTCCCCCCCATCACTCTCTCTTTCTCTCTCTCTGTGCCCTCCAACTTTTTGACTATCTCCCTTGCCCTCTGTGGCCCCCTCTCTCTCTCCTCTCTCTTCCTTCTCTCGCTCCCTCTCTCCCACCTCACTCTCTCCCCCTTCCTCTCATTCCCTCTCTCCCACCTCACTCTCTCCCCCTCGTCACTCTCTCTTTCTCTCTCTCTGTGACCTCCAACTTTTTTGACTATCTCCCTTACTCTCTCCGCCCCCTCCCCAACTCTCTCTTAAATTTGATCACATTGTATTATGTTAAAGAAATTATCTAAATTAAAAAAAAAACCTAATTGGTTGTAAAATATTAAATCTATATTTTGGATCAATCATGTCAAAGAAAATAAAATAATGAAAAACTTTAGAAATTATAAATCTATTATAATTAGTCAATTTTTTTTCTCTCATCCCTTGGATCCTTATCTAAGATGGAGCTATGCCGGTTATATATATATATATATAGAACTAACATAGATCCATCTTAGCCTAATTTTATTAAAATCCGTAATTTAATTTATATGAGAATATTTAGTAGTGGGAGGATAGAGGGTTTTAGATATATCTCCAAATTGTAACATTTTCCCTTTTAGATTCAATTAGAAAAATGTTGTAAAATTAAATTAAATTAAATTATTTTTACTATTAAATAAGTTATGGTTTTTTGGCATGTGGTATTGATAAGCCATGGTATTGACCCATGGTATTCTAAGAAAGCCTATTTACAAGTTAATATCCATGGTAAAGTGAGGGTGACTATCCATGGTTATAAAATAATTGGATTGTAAAATAATTTAATTTATGTTTTTTTGGCATGTGGTATTGATAATCCATGGTATTGGCCCATGGTATTGTAACAAAGCCGATTTACAAGTTAATATATGGTAAAGTGAGGGTAGATATCCATGGTAAAGTGAGGGTGAATATCCATGGTTATAAAATATTTTGATTGTAAAATAATTTATGTTGTTTGGACATGTGGTATTGATAATCCATGGTGTTGACCCATCGTACAAGGGATATTTTTTAGAAGTTAATAATATCTACTGTAATGTGGGGGTGAGTATCCATGGTTAAAAATCCTGTCATATTGTTATAAAATATTTTGGTTGTGAAATAAGTTATGGTTTTTGGACTCGTAGTATTGGTAAAACATGGTATTGGTCCATGGTATTGTAACAAAACATATTCACAAATTAATAATAAAATCAAAATATAACAAATTGAAATTTGTTATTTTTATTAATTTAAATTTTTTATTAATTGAAGCCATATTTAAATGTTTACACTCATCCCAATATCATTTTAAACTTCTTCTTCTTCTTTTTAATTTAGGGTCTTATGCAAAAATAACAAATTCTTATTAAAAATAAATCATTTAACCCAATCATAGTTTATATATTTTATTTTATATTATAAATATTTCTTTTTTTTTTCCATCATAAATATTTCTTTTCTTTTTTATTTCCAGTTTAGCGCTAAGTTCAAATAAAATATTCAGAGATTTCAACATCACATTGTAGCAGTGCATTTTTCTCTGCCTTGTTGATATCTGCATGGAAATGCCAGAAGAAGGAATACCATCAACTGTGATCTATGGATTCCATGGGATTCGATCCCCATATGGAGTTTGCATGGGAAACACACACCATCAACTGTGATCTATGGATTCCATGGGATTCGATCCCCATATGGAGTTTGCATGGGAAACACCTTATGATAGCATCAACTAATGGAGGAAGCGCAAGGTCATTTGGCGTGGATATTTTGGCCATTTTTACATGGTATGAATGTGGACTCTGGAGAGTTCTTCCTTTTTACTAAGGATGATTTTTGTTCTTATGGGTAAACAATTTCGAGGGTTTATATGATCAAAGCATAAATTTCATCTACAGTTGAGGGTTTAATGATTACTTTGGTGAGTTCTTCCTTTTTACTAAATATGATTTTTGTTCTTATGGGTAAACAATTTCAAGGGTTTATATGATCAAAGAATAAATTTCATCTACAATTGAGGGTTTAATGAATATGATAATGTAGATCTTAATTGCGGCCAACAATTCATCAAAAGAGAATGCACAAGTAAGCATTTTTTATGTTTTTATTGTACAAAGGGTTTAATGATTATGATAATGTAGATCTTGATTGCGCCCAACAATTCATCAAAACACAATGCAAAAGTAAGCATTTTGTATGTCCTTACTGTACAAATCATATCATTCCTGCCTAATTTTTATAGGGTTAAAATGAATGAAATTTTGTTTTTTCTTTTCACCCTTTTTTTAGTGGTTGATTGTTTGTGTAATGGACTCTACCATGACCAATTCAAAGGGCTCAAGTGATGCAAACAAATTTTCTGGTAGGATGAAAATACTAGACCTTCCTCAAACTTTGTTACATGAAACTAAAATTTCTTGTAATCATGAACATAAAATCTTTTCTACTTCATCCTTAGATTTCGATCTAAATGCCTACAATTTTAAACCATGTTACTAGATTTTATGTAGAATATACTTAGATCCATTAAACCCTACAACTCTCCAAATCTTAGGTTAATTTCATCTAAAAAGAAGGGACTTGAATGGATTTTGTAATTAATACTCAATGATTATAGACAATGATTAAAAATGGAAGAACCCAAATGGTCTGATACCTTTTACCCACCCATCAATTTCCAAGGCCTTTGCTATTATTTTGAACCTAAACAGAGAGAGTAGAATAATAAGAGGAACCTTAATGAGGTGGACCCTGACCTCCTTGATACTTTTCAAAAATTGGGCATGCCCTTGACTAGAAGAAGAGATTGACCAACATTGTTGTAGATGTAGTTTTTGACATTGTTGACATTGCTACCATGCATAGGTAGACTTTATAGGAAGTTGATGTTATATTTTGTTCATTTATAAGAGGTAATTTTGGAGTATATTGATCTATTGAGAAAGTAGCTTGGCAGGGTTGTTCCTCCTTTTGATAACTATTATGCTGCATTCTATTATTTTTTTTAGTGATATATTTTTCTATTAAATCCCCAAGTACACTTTGTCACCCATGGAAATATCCACTTATTTCAGGATGAATGAGATGGATACTAGGCAGGTTGAGAGGACTCTTATTGTTGTAGATGAGAGGAGTTTTGTCAGGTGAGAGGAATTATGTGACATATATTGAAGGATGCACTACACCATTCTATGACACCAATAATCTACATGCCACAATAGTGGATCTCTATTGCACCGAGGGAGCAATGATAAATTATTCCATTTTAAATAATTGGTATGTCAAAGACGAGTTGTGCAAACATGGGCTTTATAATTTTATTATGAGATCTAAGTAGAGACTAGTTCGACAATCACTTGGAAATACTCAAGCATTGTTTTGAAAGGCGATGGTGCAATTGGAGAATTCCATTCTGTTGCCTTGAAAAATAGCTATCAATATGGGGGGACAAAGATGATCCATATAGGGAAGAATTGAAGGAATATGATTGTTTCTAAAATTATATCTATATGCAAGTCAAGGAACTACTGTAGAGGATTAGTGCAGGTGCAACCAAATTCTCATAATGTAAGGAATTTTTCACACTATGATTCGATGCTCACCGGTGAGCAAGAAGCTGCAAATACTTATTGTTACATTTAGGTACAATTTGAGTTACATTCTAAAGTCTCTAATTTCATTTAGCGATAGTCATTCTTGTGTCCTTGTCTCTCTTAATTTCATTGTGGTAGGATTGGAATGGGTTAAAAAATCAAGCATTTCATTAAGTAAAATAGACACCCACATGTCACTACATGTCATTGTGCATACTCTCTATTTTTTATACAATTAGAAGTGAGCAATATGATGTTTGCAAAACTAAAAATACTAGCGGGGATGATGAATCCAGTCTTAGCATGGAAATCGAAACCAAGAATCACGAAATATCAGTAAATTTGTGACACGAAGTAAAAAACACAATAAAAGACTCTATGCCAACATTGTCTATTTATTTCACGATACTACTAATATTTCATAATTTTCAAAGATGTTGGATGGCATGAAGATGCCCTCAAGCAAAGTTACTGACTTGAAGATAAGATGGTCAATGCAACTATTTACTTTAAATAGGCTAAATTTAGGTAGTTAAAACAGGTTTGAAAATCACTAGAAACACCACCCCCACATCATTTTATTTCCAGTTGTACAAGACAATATTGAATAAAATTATGATCACTTCCATTTAAATTGATCGTACATAAAATAACATACAAGGTTGATGCTTTTAAAAGCTATATCTATCATTAAATATAATATATGACAAAGATGGTTCATAATTTTATAGACTATATTTGTCACCAACTATAAGATAAGATATAAGATAGTCATAATATAGTCACTAATAATTAGCTGATAGTCATAATTTATAATTGAATAGTATAATATGATTAATATTATAGGACACAACTATACGGTTAGATTGTGAGGGGCATTGTGACAATATATGTACACTTCTCATTGTATTAGACAATAATATCTTAGAGAGTGATATCCATCCAACGAAATGTACTCCCATAGGCCATTGAGGGATGTAAAATTTTTCTTTCAGTGGAAAAGTGGTGATATATTTTCTTAGGCTTTAGTGTTCTTCTTCCCTAAGGTTTTGACACTACTCACAGCTAGCACCTTCATTCAACCAAGTGAGGTACTCATCTTTTAAAGTTGAATCATTTTGTCTACACAATCCAATATGGTGTTGGATCAATCTCACAATCCTAAAAACATAGGTCATAATAATGAGGGAATTTTACTGTGGGAAAAGGAATATCCAAATTTAAGGAACATGAGTCTTTTAGAACAAGAAATAAGGATAATTTTTACACTGATTTTTTTTTTTGTTTGTTTTCAATTGTTTTCACAAGTTATCTATTGCCTAATATTTTAAACATGTAACTTGGTATGATTGTGTATAAGGTTTTGTTGAAGGTTGAATAATAAGTTCTTAAGGTGTTATTTTCTATTGCGACATTTTATTTGCTTTGTTTATACAGGTCATCTAGTCGCATAGTGGCCACTATCGAATGTTGAGGTATATTTCATATAAATCTTTTATAGTCTACTTTATTTTATATTCAAGTATTTATCGTCTTTCATGTCTTATACTCTGCATTGTATCTTCTTTCATTTTCAAGAGAGGAACTCAATATTGATGGTAAGAAGCGACAAATGAAGAAAGAGGAGAACAACAATACTAGAGTGACAAGTGAAAAATGAGAGAGACAAGAGAATATGTCTAGTGATACCCTTAGAGCCAATATATTTCATAAGACACACTCATAAAGACTGATGATCATGCCTTCAGAGTTGGTGAATTCACTTGCAATGCTTTGATAATACAGTAATAATGTTTTGAAATGATGAAACAATATTTCATTTGTAAATTGTAGTCCAACTAATATTAAGTTGGAAACTCATATTATAATACTTGATATTTTATATAATAAAATCTATATGGCTGAAATTATTTTTGTTTGCACTTGATATTATTTAGTCTTGTAATTAACATATGTAACATTGTGTTATCATATTAGATAAACATGCACATTTTATGGCATTTTTTTTTAAATTTAGTCGCAAAATCATATTAATTAATTTATGTTGATTAATAATGAACACGTAAAATTAATCTAAAACTACTAAATTACTAGTTTATATTAATTAATGATGAACACAAATAAAATGAACATATGACTAAATTAGTCATTTATAATGATTATGAATGAAATTAATTGAAATGAATAGAAACTACTGAATTAGTCATTTATATAATGAATATGAAAATAGCAAAAAAAGATAAATGATTACTGTAAATGATAATTTTTTTTTTATTAAAATGATAACTAAATTTTGCATATGTACGACTGTTAGTAGCTAATTTAGAGTATCTTATAACACAACTAAAATTTAGTCATATTTATATGGTCATTAATTGGTTTCAAATGATGACTAAAATTTGCATATATATAACTATTAGTAGCTAATTTACAATATCTTATAACATGACCAACATTTTGGTCATATTTCTTTGGTCATTAATTGGTTTTCTTGAGGATTCAATATAGTAATATATTTTGTTGTATATTTGGTCATTAATTGAGACAATTAATGATTAAATCAATGAAAAATTTATGACTACATTTACGACTAAATATACTACTAGATCGTAAGATTGAGGAAGCAAAGTAATGACTCAGCTAAAAATGACTAATTAAATTAGCTACTATTGGTCACCGACTGAAAAATGGTCATTTATATGCAATTTTTAGTTGTTTTTTAGTAAGTAATTAGTTATTTTGTAGTGTCGGATCCAGGCTTTATCACATTTCAAAAGCTCGCGTAGTTCATAAGATTGGATTTTTAAGAAAATTGACGCGATGCAATAAGGTTGACTCGTTCTATCGCAATATCACATCTCGCATGTTACAACATGTTTTGCGAGTTGCATCCCTTGTGTACGCTGATATGCGATTGCGATAAGTGATTTACTTATAGGAAATGCCTTAAATATTATATTTTCAATGAAAATTCTGATGATGTCTAAGTTAAAAGTGGTGATTCATTCTATCACAATTTGTGGATTTTGTTTGTTAATTAACTCTTCAACGCACTTGGTCTAGCGGTATGTGAAAAGGCAGGAATTGCTAGTCTTAGAGGGTTTTGACACGATATCTTGATTTATTCCTAAAATAAAAAAAATAAAGCATGTAAGTGCTAAATGTTTCTTGGAGGGTTTTCTATAAAGAGTCTTGTTGAGGGCCAAAAATGTCTACCTCAGCATTGGGGGATAACCACTCGGTTCAGATCTTAAAGCAACTCCTTTTCTGTTTGGAGTAGTGGCTCCGGCGATTTAACTAGGTCCAATCACCTTTTCCCTATCGCTATTGGTTTATGATGTATCTTTAACTACTAATAGACAGGGATATCACATCACTTCTTCTTGCTGATCGGGCAAGAGAATGACCCTTAACCTGATTTGGGTTTAGCCAAATCACAGCTAAGATTTTGCCTCTTTGAGAAGAGGACTTAAAAGAATGTAGAACTTAATCTAAATGAAAGCTTATTCTATAATGCAAGAAAAATGAACTAATTTTAATCCTATCTCAATTAGGCAGATATAGATCTAATCCAACTAAAAGCAAGATAATTAAATGATAAGGATTTAAATATATCTGGATTTTACTTAATGTCAAGCTAACGAAATATTTCAATTTAACTGACATTTGTGAATACTGAAACACATCGTATTGAGACCTTTTAACTGAAATAATAAACAAACAACACTCAGGAAATAATTCACAAAAATGATATTGATTGACAAATCAGTAAATCCAATAATTAAACAATAATATGCAGAAATAGTTTGCAGCACATCACTATTTAATAAATCAGATTCATAAGACAGATTTATGAGTAAATAGTTACTCAGAAATCAGAGTTTAATCCATAAGAGCAGAGATACATAATAACAATATTGAGACAAATTACCCATATTGATAGAAGTGCACAAACATGAATAAAATGATACATTCTTGTTATCATAAAAATGAAACTAATATTTGAAACAACAGTATTAAAAATACTAATTTATTGCATCCATTTCTCCGACCTTGGTCTCTAACAGTCCTTTACATTGCTTGAACGTCTGCTTTTAAAACTAGAGTCACAATAATGCAAACTCTGCTCCTCATACATAATTCAAGATACAAAGGAAAAATCCTCAATAATTCCCAGATCTTAGATTTTCTCTCCTCCCTCCTACAACTCTAAATTCCTATTGCAGAAATGCTTTTAGAAGTCAAAAATTGCAGAGGAGAGCTACCCCTAATTACATTATGCAATCTGCCATTTATAATATTTTCAAAAGTATTTTGAGAGGAAAGCTTGTTGAAGAAAAATCTGCCCAATCCAATTCTATTTGCTAAAAATTCCAATATTTAATTGCTGGAGAATTGTCATTGATTGAGATCTTTTTCTCCATATCTCTTCTACTATTTTCCTACAAAAAGAAATCAAAATAAATTAAGTTGCAACAATAAAATCAAAATATCATTTCTGGCATTTAAACAAATCCGATCAAATTCAATTAATAAATATTTGAAAATAAAATATAAGCTTTCTATTTATGCTTGGGATGGTTTAATTGGCCAAGGATATCATTGACGAATGGCTCTGCTTTGAGAAGAGGCTTGAACAAATGAAAATGCAGAAAATAACTCTCAAAACATTGATTTTTTTTTTTTTAAAATTCGTAGCTTGATCTTCTGCCTGATTTTTGACCCAATAAATGACCAAATCTGTTAGTGAAACCTCCTCAGAAATGTTCTCCTTGATTTTATCTTTCCAAGGAGCCATCTTGGGCCTCATTTGGCCAAAAGTAAAACTCAATCTATGAGCTTCCAAAGTTGATGAGTCAAATCTGGTATAATTATGAAATTTCTGTTGTTGGGCTAAAAAATCAAAATTTTAATCAAAAATCTAATCCTAAATTAGACTCTAATTATCTAATAATTAATTCTAATTTAATTGTTAATTATGAACTAAACTAATTATTTAATAAATTGTTATTAATTAATCTAACTAATTAATATAATTAACTATCTTAACTAACTATTAATATTAATCTTAAATAGTATTTAAATTTAAATTTAATTAAATTAATTAAATTTTATATATATTAATTAATAATTTTAATATATTAAATATTTAAACTAATTTTAAACTATAACTATCCTCACCATACGTTAATATACATAAGCCATTTCAAAACAACGAATGAAGATATGAGCTTGAAAGTCAATATTTGACTTATCACATCGGAGGCTGCCTTGAGTTGGGTTCATAAAACTTATATCAATTGAGGACTCCCGATGCGATGGAGCAATTGCATTGAAACTCAAACAAATAGATAATGAAGTTCCGCGATGATACTTATGCCACTTTGTTTTTTCGCAATCGACAAATCAGGAGGATGGCGTGTATCAGGATTCTTTTAAAAATATTTCATTTGAAATTTCCCGATGTGATCTGCCGATAGTATCATAATAAAAAAATATTATTATTTAAATTTTTTTGTTATATAATTATATTTTTTGGTTTTATTTTAATGATGTTCAGTTTAGTTATGAAATTTTTTAAAGCATAATTTGCCTATATAAACTACAACCACTTTGATAAAAGAATAAAATAAACTGCAGCCACTTTGACATTTTGATTTTTCGAGATTAGCAGTTTATTTTGAAATATTGGAGTAAATTACTAAAATCTCATTGCTTCATGATTTCGCTGTATAAGCAAAAATGAAAAATGTTAGTAATAACTAACTAGGGGTTAATATTTAAAATAAATACATTATTGAACTAATTTATGTACAAAAATGGAATATTGTACATTTTATGCATTTTTAACTCAGGCGACATCAATGATTAGACTTCAAAGGAGTGCCATTTACAAACTAGTTGACTAAATGAGGCAAAACAAGCATCAATGGGAAGCTTATAAAAAATCGATTTTAACAAAGCAATCAAAAACAAAAGTCAAAAAAATGAAAAATTAACAAAAGCGTAGGATAATCAACTTAATAAAAATCCTAAAGTGTTTAGCCAAAATTTTATAGAAAGAGTCCCCATTATTGAAGTGAACAAATCAATAATGGGGGGTTTGTGTTTTTTACCACAACAGGTCCAAATGGTAACCTCTTATTCCAAAGTTGCAGACCTACAATTCAATAAAACATCTAAGAGAATATCAATGAATTCAACGTAAATAAACATATAAATAATGTTATTCCATAATCAAATACATTATACATTCATAACCATGAAATATATACAACGGAAATGGAAATGATATATGACTCTCTTTTATTGGAAAACAATAGCAGTAAAGTAGTCATAACATAACTTGATCTTGGCCACCAGCACCAACAAAACCTTCTTCCAGATCCTTCCTTCCTGGGCCACTGAAGGTCTTCTCTCTAATAGTAGAAAAGAAAATGTGATATAGGGACGCTCAACACCACAATATGGAAACTAGGGTTTCTTGGAGATAGGGGAGTGCTTAAAAGCATGAGAATGACAAACCCAATATGGGGAAAAATTGGTAGAGTATGGATGCCAAGTATAAAGATGGGTACGATGGAAACCCACGGTTTGTATTTATACCAGTATATTTGGTTGGGTTGATTATGCTATCAGATCATGTAGGTGGGCTTCTATTCTAACCCATAAACCTTGCTCGAAAACTACCTGAATTATATATTTTTTCAAATTTTAAAAAGTTGTATACAGGAAGATTCAGGAAGAACCACGTACATACATGTGTTTACTTTAAGCAAGTCATGTATGGAATATGAAAAATGTTTTTTCTTAAACAATGTTAGGTCTACATAAGGAAAGGGATACTACCATGGCCATTACATGCATTTGATGATAAGTGAGGAAAAATATGTTATAACAATATGGATCCTTTCACCCATGATGCATACAAAGGGGCATATACGAAGGATGGGGACCTACAAGAGGTGTTTCAAAAATTGTAGATCCAGAGTCATGAAGATTATGGAAATGAAACACTTGACTATAATATCTAGAATGGGTTTCATTGTAGGATAGAAAAATTGTGTGTTCCTAAAGGTCAACGGCTACAACTAACTAGAGAGGCTGACATCTCCAAAGTTGCAAGGAATTTTGGTGTAAGAAATATAGTTCCCAACTTAAAAATGTATGTACCACTCTAGAATGTAGTAAGATGTAAAAGAATTCATTAAAGGTTTTATAATTTGTTGTACTTTCAAGCCTAGTAACAAGAAACATGGTCTATACCATCCCTAACCTGTAGCCATTTGTCCTTGGAAAGAATTTCCGTGGAATTTGTGGAAGGTTTACCAATGAATTGGAAGGGACATGACTACATGTTCATGCTAGTTTATAGGTTTAGCAAGATGTGCATTCCGATACCCTGTAAAAAGACCATTGGAGGGAAGGAAGAAACAAACTTGTTCTTTGAATAAGTCGAGGTGCACTTTGGGATACCAAGGAGCATCATTTTAGATATGGACAACATATTTCTCAATTCATTTTGGATTGCATTTTTAGAGAATACGGACATGAATTTAATTAGGTCTACAACATTCCATCTAAAAATAGATGGGAAACTGATGTAATCAACAAGAATTCGAAGAAACATTTGAGGGATGACAATCAAAAGCATTCAAATACCTAGGATAAAAATCTAGTATATATACAATACTCTTATAACAGAGTAATTCACACTTCTACTTGTAAGTTTCCATTTGAAACTTGTTTTTGATATTTGCTGCCTTCACCTTTGGATGTTGTATATGAATATTGAGGAGTGAGGGAGGATCTCACAAGGGATGCATGAAGTGAATATTCATTTTTTTCTAAAATATTAGGAATATCCACTTGCAAGTACATGAGAGACCGAAGAAATAAGAAAAATGCAAGCCCAAGCATGATTAACATAGAACAAACAAGTGATTTAGAGTGGGAGATCGAGAATGGGTTGCAGTTGAAAAAGGATATGCTATAAGGTCATGGAAAGAAAATCAAAGCTATAGGATATGACCATTTCTAGATACAAGAAAATATTTGAGACAATTCCTGCACACTTAGTATAGCCCCATACATGCACATTTACTTAGCATTGAATGTGGAAAACATCAAATTCTATGAGTCTTCCATGTTGGAGAAAGAAGAGAAGTAGATTTTACCTTCCATAGAGGACTTAGCACTAGATGATCAGATAGAGTTGACAAAGGATACACGTTTGTAATCTATAACTACATTATAGGGACAACATGACCTTTGGCAGATTGGGTTGAAGGGACAACTTCTATGTAGGACTAAATTGTACTCCATTGAGAAGGGAGAGGAAATTTTTCCTTACCTGATTTAGTAAAAGTGTTATATCATTTTTCATCCATCTCATTTCTTTTAGAGTGAAAAAAATGCAGGAAACAACTCATAGGAGAAGTTTTGTTAGTGGGACCCAATTTGCATAGTTAGGGTTTGAAACCTTTCAGGGTCATTTTGAGGCATTATATTGTGTCTTTTGGGTAAAAATTTCTTGCTCAAGTGTGAAACCTCATGAATATATTCTACACTCATATGCCTTTCCAATGGTGAAATAATTATGTTAATTGGACATAAGATGCAAAATTATGCCCCCTGTAAGTTGGACTATTTTGATTAACAACCATGGTTTGAGAGGATGCCATGTCAACCCTCGTTACTCATGCAAAAGTGACTAGTCACATGGGAACTTTGAATGAGTATCAAGAAGGGTCAAATTTGTAACTCTAGCTGAGTTTTGAGGGTGTAAAACCTTACTCTTATTTGGCGATTGGTCTATATTATAACTGGGCCACTAGGAGGTAAAGCGGTTCCATTTATTTTCAATTGAACCTTATTATATAGTAGAGGACAACAATAGGGAGTGGGAACGAGAGTAAACAATAGAGTGATTTAGTGTTATCTAGTAGCCTATCAAGTCATATGTATAAGGTGACTCCACATAGAGTGCCTTCTTCTTTATACTTCTATTATTTCCATTTCAGGGAATGATAGAGAAAAACAACCTTGCCTTCCAATTGCATTTTCTCTTGTAAGCGTTTTACAAAGCATATTGTTTTAAGGATCATGATACATAATATGTTGTCATTGATGTTAGGTGGATGCATCAAAGGAACAACCAGTAAAGAAAAGTGTAAACGAGGAAATAATGAAAAACCCAAATTTGTAAAATATTGTGCAAGTTTTAATGGCACATCATCAACTAGTCATGATCAATGACCATTGATCATCCGGGTGCCTTCAATGTGCTCACTGGTTAACATGAAATTCCAAATTTGGAATGAAATGGGTGCACTATGTTTTTGGTTAGATATCCATCATGCCAAGATAATACAACAATGGTCCACCTTGGAACTTTCTAGTGTGTCCATAGGTTAATCGAATAAGGTGGGGGTGGTTCGATATGTTGCTCAAGCAATATACCACCTGGATGCATGGTATCAACCTAGGCATATCAGGGGGGGGGGGGGGGGTAGTATATTTCAGAAACCACCATTGAAACCCCTTGAAATACTAATAATGTGATGTGACATAAGGAGAAAACCCCCAAATTTGCTAAAGATCATGCAAATTCAAGAGGTGTATTATGAAGCAAGTCAAAATTATCGACTATGGAATCCCTTTATTTGTTCACTGTTTAATAGAAGGAGGGTGTCCAAGAATTTAGAAATTTAGGTGCAAACAAAGAGTGTACCCATTAAATTAATCCAGATTCTAGATTAAAATATAAGAAATAAAAGTATTTGGTCCCAGATCATTGAATTCCAAATTATGCATTTCATATCCGGGTAGCTAGATATCCAACTGAAAAACAAAGTAATATGTTTCTGAATGACTTAGATTATGGATTCCTTCCCTTGATGGTAGGTATACATGTGGTTACCAATCAACACACATGTTGTAGAATGATACAAGTCAATTGGAAGTGACATGGATGAAAACTGGAAAGATTGATGATGTTATGACATGATGTGGAAAAACATGGCACTCTCTCTTGGCCATTTTAATGGCCAATTGAGTGGTTTTTTGGATGACACATGGAAGTAGTAGATCATGACACATAACAGTCAAGTGACATAGAAGATGGTGCGATAAGGTTCCACGGACTCCAGATTCAATTTTGAAATCATGTTTTAAAAAGTAATATAGGCATCCAAGTATCTTCAAACAACATATTAATTAAAGCATTAAGACTCCAAATTTTATGGAGAATTTTTTTTAGACTATGGTCATGACACATGGTCGAGGGTTCCTTATGGTTTATATCCTAGAGATGAGGTACATGAAAATACAATAATTGTTATTTGGATACCCTGGTTAATTCAAGAAATCTGAATGTTACATAAAAAACAAATCAATTTAGGGTAATCTTCTTTAGATTACACTCAAAGATAATCTGCGTAACGTATATATCCATTTCTTTTGGAATTTTTGAATTGGGGCACCAATGCTGGTTTGAACCCATGGTTTTTGGGTGGCTCATAGAATTATCCCCAGAAGGGGATCCAAGGCTTCCTATTGGCTCAGATCATATGTCTATGACGGTTTAGCCCTAATCAAGCCATTCACTATAAATAAATCAATATGGAACTCATAAGTTTGGAAATTTCAAGTGATAGAGTGGATATCATATGAAGAGAAGAAGATAGAAGACATTTGTATTCTACGTGGCTACATACTAATAAGTCTAAGGATGATGTTTGGGGTGCAGAGAGCCTATACATGAAACAGAGCATAATTGTCAGAGATATAGAGTGTTGTATCTAGAAAAAGGAGATATATTTGAAGACTAATGTGCATGCAGAAGTATGAGGTATGCAATAATTCTCATTGTGTTCGACATAGTGTTGTCATTGATGTCAAAGGGTAAGTCAAAGGAGGCAACATGATAGTTTGATGTCAATATGATAGTCTGATGGCTCGATAAGATCACATCGAATGATGTTAAAGTGGCTTAAAGTTTATTGATTTTTTATTAAATTTATTATGTTCAAATGAATCCATGGATGCCATGGTTGGATAGTCGTCTCCAAGACATTTCCTACGATATACCACACTAAGTAAAATTCTTCATAGATGAAAATATATGTCAGTTTGAAGCTCGCAGTAGCAAAAAGGGAAAAAACACAAAATTTGTAATTAAAAAAACCAAATTGTTAAATTTCACACATATTTGGATCAAATCCATCACTTTGAGGGAAATCAATGGCATATGGTGCATGAAAATTTGTGGTGGTTAAATAGGGTATTGTTAGAGCATCTTCAACTGATCTAGCCATTGAAAAATGCCATGCCCTCCTTATTGGATCAATGCAACAATGACATGTGGTAGGTGTTAGTCAAGTCCCATGTTTGGATGTCATATGGACCCCCTAACATGGGTAATAGTGATGTGGCACCACAAACATGTACATTGAGGTGGTAGATTTGGATTGAAAAATTGTTAGTTCGATGACAAGTGGTGGCTCGTGTTTGGTTAAAGGATGATGATGTAGTAGATGATGATGAAATGGTAGCTCGACATGATGCCATGTTGCATGCTAAAATGACATTTTTGGTTGACCAACGGGGTGGATTTTGGTGACATGTCACCACTCAAAGAGTGACACGTGGTAGCTATGACATAATGATGATGTTAGCATGAGGGTGAGCATTGACCTCTAGGTCTAGGTCACATGGTATGATCCGTTGAAGTTTCTTGAAGGTTGGCCCTATTGAAAAATCTAGGACATCATATGGATTAGGTTATTTAGTTATATTTCTCTTAGACGTTAACATTTTCTTGTGATTACCCTTTTCTTCTTATTAGTTCTTCTTTCAATTTATTTTGTTCCTTTCATCAAGACAAATGTCAAATAATGAAGATCACAACAAGGGACACAAGATGTAGGCACTCAGCCAGGGAAAACCCCCAATCTGGGGGAAAACCTAGTCAACTCTTTCTCTAGTGGATTCAGATCATTATTTAGACAAAATTGACCCTTTTACCAAAGACATATGCTCTCTTTATCCTCCAAGTGAGTCCTTAACTAAAATATTTTGTTTCTTCTTTCCTGCAACTTCTGCATTTTCGACCTTGAATCCTCAGTCCATGTAACTAACTTCAAAATGACAAGTGTGACAAAAAAAATCATGAAAAACTTATCCTTTTATATTTACATGAAAATATCCTTCTGTTGATGGTGCTGGATCCGCTAACATGTTAAGGGATCTCCACGTTAAGAAGTCCCATCTAGACCTCAGACCGTTTGGTGTAGGAGTCCCAGGAGTAGGTCGTGCAGTATCATCTTGACCGCGGATGTGCACAGAGGCAAGTACGATTTCCATGTTGGTAGCAAGGGTGTGACATATGCAGCAAGTCAAGGAAGGTGCATGAATGGTTATAACACATGGAGGGTGGTGTGAGTGCGCCCCTTGGAAACCTATGAGAGCATGAAGTTAAGAAGGGAATGCATGAGCAAAGATGCATCACAAACTAGAAGGCAAGTAAGCTAGCAATCCAAAGTGATGGTAAACAAAAAACACATTTCAGTAAGATTGGCACATACATATATAGAAAATAGCCATACAAGCATGCATAAGAAAATAGATACATGTATCATTTAGAGTAAACAAGATAGTTGAAATACAATATAACATATGCATGAAATGTTCTGGCTCTGGTATATTATGAAGTGAAAGTTGTAGTCATACAATACAACCATGACCAACCACTAGTTCCAACATTGGAACGTTACAATCACTGTCACCTGCTCCTCCAAAGAGATATATTAGCTCTGCACATTGGAGAAGCCAAGGCTTGTTACAATACTATCCAAGCCTTCTCTAAGTTATTTCTATTGGAATTTTGGCTGACCAAAAGCCTCTACAATGAGTTATGAGGGACTATAAATAGAAAAGCGTGGGGTGACTCTTGACATTCCCCTTTGTGACTGTTCATCAATTCTCATGACACTTCAACTACTCTATGACTGTTACATTCAACTATTGACACTTGAAATTCCACTTGTCAAGACGTTACATACAATCTGCACATGTAACCATGTGAGACAAAATGGCTTGAGAAGCCATGCAAGACATCATTAACACTTGGATTGTTGTGTTGAGACTAATTCTTCGACATCCTTGTGATGATAGATTGTGGCAAAATAATGCTAAGCTTGGTTGTCCGTGATAGTGTCTTTACACTCAATGGTGACATCCTGTTGAAAGCAAACTCTTTCCTCCATTGCATTCGAGTACACAGATATGGCCCCTCTGTCCAACTCATTTGATAGCATGTGCATCATCATCTTGTATGTGGCTAGACCAGAAACATACTGATGCATAGTGTCTGTGCTGGTCTCCAAGTGTGTGCTGGTGACTATGCACAACAACTTGTCGAAGTACATGTTTAGCTCCAGTCGGACTTGCTTCTTTTCTTCGCCTCAGTGAGTGTTCCAAATGGGTGGGATTGCATGTGTGCAAACAATGACGTGCATGATATTGAATTCCTTTACATGTAAGCAATGACACTGCTCACCTTGTCTGCTCCGTGCCAGCTATTGGGATGGATCTATAACTTATATGGGTGCAGTTTCA
This sequence comes from Pinus taeda, assembly GCA_000404065.3. NCBI lineage: Eukaryota > Viridiplantae > Streptophyta > Pinopsida > Pinales > Pinaceae > Pinus > Pinus taeda. Next base: position 146,965 of record APFE030296145.1, read on the forward strand.
TCAGTATGTGAAAGTTGTGCCCCCTGCTATACCTGTTCCTACTACAACTCATTCTCTCGTCGGTGCAACTCCTATTCTTCATTGATTTGTTGCTTCAGCACATGCAAATCCTTTCTATTTCTCTATCTACCTTTGTATGATCTTCACATCCCGCCATCACCTCGTATCTTCAATATACAAATCTTCTTTCATCACAAGTGGATTTGTTTGAGCTTGGAACTTTGTTCTACCTCTGCGTTGTCAACAACCTTCCTCTTATATTTGTCGCATGTAGATGTGCTACCTTCTGCTGCTGTTGATGGTGTTGCTCACTATGACGCTGTCACCATTTCATATTAATATCCTTTTCCCCAAACAACTTGAGTCTTCATAGATAGGTCAATTCATAGACAATTGATCAACTACATCCCTAGTTGTGCTCTGAACGGTGTCTTTGACTTTGCTCTCTTGGAAGCCATTGTACCTGTGATGTTATTGAGAGGTAGATGAATGCCTATGATACATGGAGACATAGCCACATCCATGACAAGAAATTTTTCAATCAAAAACAAAAAAAAACTGGAGTACTGACATGCAACATACTTGTGTGTTTGTCTATGAAGATTGCGCAATTTTCACTGGGAGGCTGGGAGATTGACTGCCAAAACTATGCAAGACATAGTCTGGGCTGTTGGGAGGCGAAATGACTACTGGAACTATGTAATGGACAATCTAGCCTAGCTTGTTGAGGACTGAAACTACACAATGTGCAATTTTAGTTAGCAGTGACATGCAACCGGCGAATTGCATTGCGTAGTTTCTGGGGCCAGCAGGACACGACCTCCAAGAATTGAGCAATGTAATCCTAGAGGTCAGTGCTACGTTAGGCTTGTGAAATTTCTGGACTGAAGTGAGAGCCTTTACTTCTAGAAATGCACAGTGGTAGCCGGACAAGGCATGGTTTGAGCCAAAGTAGCCCAGAACGGTCGATGGGTGACTAAAAACATTAGAAGTATAAATGAATGATGAGATGAGTACAAATAAGATTGAATGATTATGCATGCAAAAAATAAGTGTAGGATTCAGAAAATGAGATGCATGCATGTGTGTGAAGCCTGTTGAGATTGCAACAAGATGATGGAGCTTAGTGAAAAGAGTCGCCTTCACTAAGTGGGCCCGCAGGCTATTTTTGGCGCAAGTCTATTTTTTGACTATGTCTATTTTTAGACATATGGATCATGTCTATGGATTGC
>APFE030296148.1:0-22387 GCA_000404065.3 Pinus taeda
CAACGCTGGGCAAAGAGGGGCTAATGCAGTCCAGAAAAGGCTGACGCTGGGGTTTCTGGGGCAGATTGGTGCTGAGGAGTTACTAGAAGGATTATCCGAGGTTTCAGCCAGGAGATTTTTCTCAAACTGAGAGGTATTACTGCCAAGGAAATTCTCTGTTGGGCATGCCAATTTCGACACCCAGATTGTACTATGATATTACTTAATAAGAGAACCCTCAAATAGCTACACCGGTTTTCCCACATTGGGTTTTTCCGGGGACATTGGTCCAAAAATAATGGTGTCATATGGTGTGATTGTTTTTGTTTCCTTTAGTTGCTGATCTGTAATATGTTGAACATGCACTAATGTTTATTTTCAGTATTTACATTATAAATAACTTGTTAAGTAAAATAGCAAGTAGATAGGAATAAATCAGATAAAGTGCATGGAGGGTTTCTAATTAAGTAGTACTAGAAACTTCAATACGAACTCCCACACATAGAATAACCCCAATATGCGGATGTTTCCCCCTAGGCAGCTTAGGTCGTCTCATCTCGCTATCCTGGTCAACACATGAAATCTCGCTAGGTAGCTCTGTCTCTCTCTCTCCAATGGGAAAAGGTAACCTAACAATGCTGCCAACCCCGTCTATGTACACCTAAAGAGGGCAGCTCTGATGCTCCACTGTGCACTCTAGTTGTACGAGTAGGGAATCCAACTGCTCCCCAACGTGAGTCAATTTGGTTGTGGACTCAGCAAAAACTCCTCTTATGCCCTCTAGCTCCTCGTTTTGCTGAAGAATAGCCTCTCGCACTGGCACGACCTTCCTTTTTAATGCTAGAAGGTTAGTATGAAATTGATGGAACTATTGTGGATGACCATCATCTAATACCTCTATATCTCCTGGTGTCCCATCAAGGGGGAATACGTCTCCTAGCACCTCCCCCATTTGTTGTATCTTGCTATCACCCAAAAACCCAGACACACCCTCGGTCACCTCATCAATGGATTGCACTATTGATGTATGCTCTACCCTCTCAACTAAGATATCAATCGGAGGGGTCATGGGAGTCTCCAACAAGGATGAATCCTACATCACACTGGGTGTATCTACGTGCTCCCTACAATCTGGTGTGTCGTCAACCTGATGCTCAACCTCCTCCTCAGGTTCTTGATATCTATAGCGAGGTCTCCACCTGCAAAAGTGCCCCTTGTGGTCACCCTCTAGATGTCCCTAGTTTTTTCCATTGTCCCCATATGATTTAGATGGATGCATCCCCACGACCTACATATCTCTAGTGTCTCTATTGAAAGGGTGAGGATGGGTCTGGTCTGTCACCCTCCTCAAGTGGGCCAACCTGTCATCGTCCCAAAGGATTCCACCTGAAAATTTTTGCACACTAAATTTCCCTTCAGCGATGGGTTTGTCGACAGTTTCACCCTTTACTGTGCATTCATACACAATCCTCCCATGTTCTTGTTGGCTACCCACAACTGGGCCAAGATCAAGGCTTTGATACCGCTGTAATGCTCCAAATGGAAAATTAACAGTGATAATCAGGCAAATGCAACAAATTCAACACAATAAAAATGTACACAGGTCAGAGAACCAGAAATGAGCCAAAAACACGCCAAAATGGGTCAATTTTATTATATAGCTGAAGGAGTACAAAATAGATTGGAGTGCACCTGGGCTTGCTTAGAGCAAGCTACAAGCCCCAGGTGGATGAATATCATCTTCCCAAATGATGCAAGAAGCTCCCCAACAAATGACTTGGTTGGCCCTTGAAGAAGTATACTGTTGGCTGAGTTGGGACCCCTATTTGACCACTCAAATCTTCCCAGAAAATTCTTCCAAATTGTTTCTGAGATCCTTGTCAAAAACATAGAAAAATCCAGAAAGGGTTCCATTTGGGATCCAAAATTTCAGCTCTCTCCTCCCCACTGGCTACCAGAGAATTCTTCTATTTGGAGCACCAAAACTTTCCCAAAATTTTTGCAATAGTAGGAGTGAACTCCTTGACCCCTGACCGAAAAAACCCAAAAATGTTTGAGCTAATCCCGATCTCCCAAAATTACCCAAAATTGGTACTACACCCTCCTCAGCAGAGACTGCGTCCCCAATGGCTCTATTCACTGCAAACTCTCCTTATTTCTCCTCAATTTGCAGTAGGAATGTTATAGGAAATTTTCCCGGATGTAGGGAAAAGGTTTTACATCAAATCCCAACTCAAGATAGCTGAACCCAACGCCACAAACAAGTTGTCCAGTGACCCCTTGCACAGGCCCTAGGAAGATAAATTCGTTCCCCTCAATAGTAGTCACCTTCAACTCCAAAGCATTCCACAAAGGCTGAGCTCTCCCTCAAGCAACTCCATTGATTTTCTCTCGGAAAAATACCCTCAGAAGCTAGCTGAAATGAGTGGTATGATTTCGTTACTGTGTCTTCCATGGCGTACGAATTGGCTGAAGGAATCTGCCGAAATAGGTTGCAATACTCCACAACCCTCTCACCAAAATAGAAATAGCTTTTCTTCCTAGGGTGGCACTCGAAGTCCACCAAAAGAAGGGTGAATTCTCTCCTTGGAGAACTTTGTGCTAAGCAACACTAGTGGCCTAGCTAAACAAACTGAACAACAAAGAAAATAGATGAGTGAACAAAACACCCCAATAGCTTCTATGCTCCTTCCATTTATAATTTCTTCTTGCCTCCTCATGTGGGTCCCTCCATCCAATATTTTGGCCTCCTTCCCTTAGCAATTCAATTTTCTTAAGGGGTTCGAACTCCCCTTTCTTGGTGGCACCCATGTCCCACTACCATTTTAATTTTTCCTTTAATGTTGGTGGCCTCCATCTCTCCAAAGATTAAGTGGAGACTCCCTCCACCCACTTTTCCTAAATTTACATGCCAAAATATTTCCCAACACCCAATTCCAAAAATAGAAATTCATCTTAGCAAAATTAATTTAATTAGGGACATTATAGATATGGTTGATCCAAATTGGCAAGTATAGAGGGTTGTAGATTTAATGGTATCCCAACACACAAAATACTTGCACCCCCATCCATACTTGTCATTGTGACAAATGAAGAGGTAGTCTTCTAGAGATCTGCATACATGTAAGCTCTCACATTGCCCAGATCCATAAAGAAAACTTCATAAATCCGTGAAAAGGAAAATACTTGACTGATATTAACAAGGCTTTCTTCCAGTTCCCTAAAGAACAGAGCTAGATCTGCATAGAGTGCTCCACTCCAAAAGAAATACACGCCGCACTAGAGTGGTCCACTCCAAGAATGAGCTCATGCTTAAGAGAGCGGGAATATTTTTAACTAGGAGGCCAATAGAAGTGGCCTTCCGCAGCCACCAGACTAATCTATACCCATCTACCTCCTGATCTGAAGGAAAACAAGGTGGGACTGGCATGCAAATGATCCCTTTTATGCCCTCCAACTTGGATCTGCTTCTGCCATAGGTCAATAGGATCTCCACTTTGTAGGAAACCTACCAACAATGTCGCCATGACCATCATTGACCTGCTAGAGCTCTGCAACTACACCTAAAATCCATTTGTCGGCAAGTGGATTCTTCAAGAAATTCGTCAATTTAGACTGATTCGCCCCATGTAGACAATGCTTGCTCATTTTTGGAAGGTTGTAGCCTTTGCGACCTTCAATGGCGTTAACTAAAGACTATATGCAACACAATACCCTAGCCATCTCTGCTCCCTTCCTCCTTTAAGATATTATTATAAAGTAGAAGAGAAGTTTTATTAAAAGGTGTTCAAGCCTCAAGGCTTAAAAGGCTTTGAAGCATAAATAGAATTAAAAAAAAAAATTAAAAGAATCATTTATTATTGACATCAAAGTATTATCAACAAAGCAAAATGGAGTATAAGATGGAAGATAAAGGAATATTTTTAGAAACCTCATGTAGCGTTGCTCCAGTGCTATTTAGAATTAAGGGGGCTCTTATAGGAAAAGATGTTACTATTTCTATCTCCTGTTGAAGGAAAAAATTATATAAATTCTAAGCTCGCAAACCAATTGGTCATTCATGAGCCGAATATAATCAAAGAAGTAGAATGCTGGGATAAAAAACAATGTAACAATCGATTTACAGCTAAATATTGGGGATTATACTTTTATATCACAATTCTTTGTTCGATCCCTATGGGAGGATCAAGGTGACATTATTCTAGGTTGACCATGAATGGAATCCCTAGGATCCTTTATCCTAAATATGAAGAAGAAGTATTTAACATTCCCTATAGGATGAAAAAGATAACACTACAGGACATTACGTTGAAGTCAAATTCAGTAACACCAGAAGACATACAACATCTCAAAATTAATTTTTTCAAGAAAGTAAAAAAACAATACAAAATATGCAAAGGGAAGTTGAATAAATCACCATTGAAAAAACTCAAAATCTTTTTCGGCTTAAGGACCATAGTGAAAAATTATTGACGCAAATTAAGAAGCTTAAGAAGGATAAGAAGTCGTTGGAAAACAAGGTACAACAATTTATTGAGAATGAAGCATTGAAATCTTCAAATGTAGAAATTCAAGTTGAAGAAAAACAAATGAATATCGATCCAGTGAATATCACAACTTAAAAAGATGACAAGCCAGTTGAAGTAAAAATATATTTTGATGTTGTAATTCAAACGATGAAAAATCCAAATGAAGATTCTAAAGTTAATTGGGAAATTGCCAAAATCAAACCACAAGAACTCTTTATCAACATCCAAATCACAGAAACAGACAATTCAATTAATCTACATATATGTATCACCCCGAACAAAAACAAAAAACTTATGTTCCAAAGACTACTAATGTCAGTGCAATTTAGTGTTGCGATAAAAATTCACACGAAGTATCCAATAACTACAAAATTCCACAAAATATCAATTTAGGATGGTCAAATCCCTTCTCAGTTTGACAATTTTATTTCACTTTGAAGATCTTATCATCTGTATCATCAAAGACAACAACTTGAATATTTCGAAAAGTTGTGAGTAGATTACAAGGCAAAGAAACAAGAGGACATGCCTTGTCAGTAATAAGCTTTGAGGACAAAGCTTTTTGAAAAGGAAAACGATGTTATGAATAATATATATATAAAAATAATATAAATATAAATAATAATGATAATTATAATAATGATTAATTAATTAGTGTTTGTATAGAAGCGGTATGTCTCTAAGGACATGGCCGTTTATGAAGGGACCTACCTAGGTATTTGTAACATTCTTATCATTTCATATCTCATATTTTTTATACATATCTTATATAAATATATTTGTCCTATCATAAATATTTATATATTTCAAATATTTTGCTCCATTTATGAACTTTGTTTATAACACCATCTTTACAGCCCATACAATTCAAAAATACCACACTGACGGGGCACCTTCCTCTGCATAGAAGAGCCTGAGAGTCAGGTTGAACAATAGCTGATTTTATTCTTAATGGAAGAAGAATCTTGTGGCTGGTCCCATACATAAATCTAGAGGAAGCGACCATTTGTTTTCCTCCATTGACACCAGTCATATACCCGCCATCGTGATCACATCTCTTAACAAGTTTCATAAACACGCACTCCTATTTTATAGTTGTTACTTCCCAATGGGCTTGAGATAACATACATGATTATGTGGTAATGTAACTGATAGTTGGTTACATGTAGGGTTCTGGAGTGTTTCATGGTTTCCAAAGAGGAACTGAAAGCATCTCGTGGTTTTCCGGGGCTTATATTTAAATGGATGCACATATTCTATAATGAATAGACCTTTGCGATACAATAAAACATATTGTGCAACTGGATTCATTTCTTACGCAAAGAATAACAACCCAACGCTAAAAGTGGAACCCCAGGATTAGAGTGGACAGAAGATACAATAAAATATATTGTGCAATTGGATTCAATTCTTACATAGAATTAACAACCCAGCGAAGATACAATAAAATATATTGTGCAATTGGATTCAATTCTTACATAGAATTAACAACCCAGCGCTAAAAGTAGGACACCGGGATTAGAGTGGGAAACCCCGACCATGGTTAGAACTCCCATCAGAACATAATTACTTTTTGGTGTATGAAAAACATACAATGGATTACATTTGTACAATGTGACATCCTTCAATACTCAATTGAAGGGACATTGAAGACACCAACAGTCATAGCAACTTCATAACATTAGTAACACTTCAATATTTTCAACAAATTAAATACATTGGTAATATCCAAGTATTTAGTGGATATTAGTTATTGATAAAATCTGTCATTTGGTCTGAGAGTAGAAACTAAAACGGTTTCTAATAGATATGATGAGTTTATTTTCCTCCAAAATAAGAAAACAAATTAATGGTCAAGATCTAAAAACATATGAAACTAATAGAAATCTGACACTAAGGTTTCCAGATTGTATCAACAGGAGCTTGACCTGTAACCATGAGTGTTATAGGCGTCTTCCTTTCTTGGAAAAAAAAATGAAAAGAAGAAGATATTTACAACTGTCCCAACTAGAAAAGGTGTTTTCCGTATGCTGTGATGACTTTATTTTCCTCCAAAATAAGGAAACAAATTCATGGTCAAGACCTAAAAGCATATGAAACTAATAGAAATCTGACACTAAAGTTTCCAGATTGTATCAACAGGAGCTTGACCTGTAACCATGAGTATTATAGGCGTTTTCTCCCTTGGAAAAAAAATGAAAAGAAGAAGATATTTACAACTGTCCCAACTAGAAAAGGTGTTTTCCGTATGCTGTGATGGGGATGAGTCCATCTACTAAGAATCTATGTAAACTGACAGTGCCCGGGTCCATCTCGTGAAGGCATTGTGTATCCGTAGACAGATCATGAACCAGTGTCCATAAAATTCCAGTGTGGGCATTGAAATCACCGAACGGAACTATCTTCTTCAGTTTCTGACTTGGTTTTCTGCCAGATATTCTGATAGTATTTACTATTTAGTACCACTACCTCCTGCAACAAAATCTGCTATTTTTTTTTTTAGTTTTTCTATTCAGCTAGACTTCTTGTAGTTTGGTATTTGATTTAATTTTCGTCAGTACTTTGAAATACATAATCTAACTGTAGCTTCCCCTTCCTGTTTGCATGTATGTCAACAAGTGGTATGCCAACTACTAAATGTTTTTTAACATGCTTTTATGTATGAGATGTTCATTTCATAGCTGGATTACATCCCCTCCTATTCTTCTTCCCACCATTTTTGTACACAATCATTTGTGATTTATAGTGGCTTTTCTCTTATTTGAATGAGTTAATTGTGAGATAGAAAATCGCGCTATTTTTTTCTCTCAAGCACTCATAGAGAAACCATGTAATGCATATGCATCTTTACTTGAATATGTTTTCTATAAAACGCTTAGCAACTCTCTTTACAACCAAATATGTTTCCAATTGGCATTTTGAGATAAAAGTTTCTCATATTATATATTTTAATGGTCCTCGTGTATCCTTGAATAGGATATGGAATAACGAAAAAAATAAGCCTCTTAATCTATTTTCTCTGTTTTCCACTTTCATCCCAAATCTTGAACTTTTTATACAGCCAGAGCGCATAAAGATTGCTAATAAACAACCCAAGATTTTCAGGACAGATTAATGAAGTAAATATGAAAGGATTTGCTAGCATCAGCTTATGATTTATGCTCTTCGTACCCGTATAAAGGGTGATTCAGAATTGTATATTCACCTTAATGACTGAAACTCCAGTACTAAGACTCGGTTTCTATGGAAATATGCAGGCTAGTTCAAGGGGAGACGACATGTGTCTCTTTTTTGTTTGTTGCAATCCTAATTGTGGTTATCGATGGAGGGAGTGAGCAATTATAGAACCAACTAGAAAGCTAAATCAATTTATTTTGAGACGTAACCTTCAAATTATGTAGATTTGTACATCATGTTAAAATCAGCTTTGCTTCTCAACGACAGAATTCATCAATTTATTTATTTCGAGATGTGAGGTTCAGATCATAAACGTGTAGATTTTGTACATCTAGTTAAAATCAGCTTTGCTTCCCAATAACAGAATTCTTGATAGTGTGATTAATGGGGATGGACGTACGGGAACTTAAGCAGTAGGCAACAACATGCTTCCCCTTTGTAAATGAACAAAATTCATGGGGTCAATGGAATGTATGCTTTTGTTTGAGGATGCAATGCTTTGATCTCAGAAGTAAGTTGAGCTGTTTGTAAAATGGATGGTTATATCTCATGTTTCTTTGCAAGGTAATAATATAAAACATATTTTTGATAATAACAGATTTAATATTGATAATCTCTATTCAAGTTAGTAGCATTTGTTAGGGCCATGGGTGGTTAAATCGTTTGATTTGAATAACTGGCAGAGGTCAATAAAATTACAAAGTAGACAGAGTTGATTAAAACTCCATGGCAACGCAGATTAATTTTATCTGAGGATCTGTTGAAATTGAATTGAAGTTAAAATGCAGTTTCCAAAACGATAAACTGTTTAGAATAACCCATTGTACATGGTCATGTGAAAGCATAATTAAGAAGTCCATTGCGGCAGCAGATTCACGCTAAAGTACTGATTACCTAAGCAAAAAATATTTGTTTACCAACCATAATTGTATTTTTATTCTTGAAGACATTAAACAAAATATTGCATTGTGATTGGAGAGTGATGATTTAAATTGGATTGGTTATATGTTGCAGTGTGTTTGAGAGTGATTGTTTAAATTGGAGGGGTTATTTTATAGAAAACTCTGAAAAGAGATATATTATTTGAAGCAGAAGTCATAATAGAATAAGAATATAGAGATAAATAGTTGGTATCCTTTGCTTTTTAGTGTAATATATCATAAAATAATGTATCTTTAATGTTTTTAATTTTTTTTTTCAATAATCACACATTTTAGTTTTACTGTAAATGTTTCCATCACTGATGATACAATTTAATAATATTTTATCATAAATTTCATAGTTATAGAAATAGTTAATATTATAAAAATAATCATTTTGATTTTTTAAATTGTTAGAAGTGTAGTATATCAAACTCACCTGGTTTCAAATTAACTTGTTTCCTTGCAGTGATATACAATGCCATGCCATGGTCATCTAGAAATAGGCTAAAATAATAAAACATGTATTTAATCATAAAACTAGATTATTTCTAAGAAATGATTTACTTATATTAGTGTTCAAAGTACATAAGTTATAAATTGCAATTAAGATTTTTTTTATTTTTCTATTTCTCACTTAGATTTTGGTCAACTATATATATCTTTTAACCTTCTAATTTCTATTTGGCATTTGGTTAAATGATTTGTAAATTACTATGAATATTTCACTCGAATGGTTCATCACAACAAAGATGATAAAATAATTGAAAATGATACTATAAAGGTTATTTTTCTTTTAGATATCAAATTCATTAATAGCTGATTTTCTGCTTAAATGAATAAAATAGTTGAAATGTGATAAATAGAGAAACATAAAGAAATACACACACACCATGTGCAATAACAAAAGTTTTATCTTGGAACATCTTTATGGGAGAAAACCCAACTAGAATGTGTGGTTACTCTACTTTCTTTTCTTTGGTACGGAAATATGCAAATACAAAGGAGGAGGTAATATCTATGAAGTTACTTGATATTTTTGGCTTGTATGGATGGTATAGAACCTTAACCCCCTCTACTATACTCTAACTTCCAAATCCTACTTGATCTATTGAACTATGGAACAAAATACAATAGCATAGAATGGAACCCCTATTTCTAGTATCTCAACATTTAACATATCTTGATAGCCAACTAAGGGTAAGGTTTGACTCCCTCAACTATCAACTATAATTACAAATTTGGACCTTCTAGAATCTTCATGAAATTCCATATGTGGCTAGCCCTATGTGCATGAGCAATGGGGTGGCATCCCTTGTGCTATGGTAGTTAATATGGTAGGTCAACTTGCATGAGGCATGACTTTTGTAAACAAACTTTGATTGACACAATTCTTGAACTATTGGAAGGGTCTCTAAGTGTATATCAGTGTTGTTGGGCCCTATGCTAAAGTGGGAAAGTGTTGACCCAAAAAAATGCATTTAACCCCTCAAAATGGATTTGGAAGGTTTCAAACCTCGATTCTCCAATGTGGGACCCACTATTAAAATGATTTTACAAGTTGAACCCTCAAGAATTTCCACTTTGGAAGCATTGACATAGATGGAAAATAATATAATGATGCAATCCAAATCACTAAATATAGTTGAGTCATGTTTTTTACTTTGAAACAATGGCAAACCAACTCAACTTTAATGTCTTTCTTCCTATTTATTCTCATAAATAACTCCACGATGTTCTTTTTGGCTCTTCATCTTCATATTTTTCTCTCTTATAGTCCATCTTCCTTTAGTGTGTTGTCTTTGTCTTGTCATGTTGTTCTTTTCTTGTTAAACGAATTTGCACACTAGGTTGAGCACATTGCTCCAACCATCTTCTACATGCTCTTATACTCACACTTTTGTCACATTGTTTATTGGCATTGTCTGCCCACTCTATCCTAAATTATTTTGCACCTTCTTACATTGTGCCAAAATTACATGCCACGTTATTTTATTTATGTGTATACTCATTTTGAAGCATTCATGCTAATCTATTTGCACTTTTTCCCTCCTATGTTACATTATCTCTTGGTGCATACTATACATATTCATGCTTAGTGTATTCATGTGTTGGCGTATGTGCATGTTGGCTAATTATTTTAGTGCACTCATTGTTTACTTTAGTGCTTTGATGCACATTGAGAAAGTTAAACTTACTTAGCTATGCATGTTTTACTTTGCCTTAATTTATGAAAGATTCATGGCATGCACAACTTTTGTTGATGTTTCTCTCATTCATAAAAAGAAATCTCATTGCATTTGTGTTGCATCTAATATTTTGCCTATGTAGTACCAAGGTTAATGAGACAGTGCAATTCCTATTGAGAAATTTGGTTTTGACTTCTATGATTTGCACTAACGTTTTTAGACTTGGATCTTGGTTGTTTTTAGATGGTCATAGTAACATAGTTTTGTAGCTTGGTTATGTATCCAAACCTCACATGATATTGGAGCTAAATATTGGTTAAAGGAAAGTTTAGTTTCAAAATATTTTTCTTCACATGCCAAGTATGCTCTTCTCTTGTACCTCTCAATGACTAAGACAATTAGAAATGCTAAAGAAAACTAGCATTGAGGGGGCTATTTATTTGTAGTTCGATCTCCCAATACACTTTTCTTGGAGATCACTAAAAAATCTCACCTCCAACTAAGTGATCATCCTATTGATTTCTTTGTGTGTGACTCATTGTTCAAAAATTTGAGTAGGTGAGTATGGGTGACCCTACACAAGTGCTAGTGAATTGCATGCACGCTTTAGACCCATTTCCATAGCGTCAAAGGTCTTCTTCTATTAATCTATTGAAGTATATGTCAATGTGATTCCCCTCCTCACACCATTCAATTATTATGAGTGGAAATACAAACTATTGATTTCTTTAAAAAGTAAATGATTATTAAGGACAACAATGGGAATTGAAGCTAAATCAACACTATCTGCAAAAAAACAAAGTGGTTTAATAAATGTGATTAGACCAATGGGATATTATTTCTATTTGTGTCTCTTGATCTTCTTTTCCAAATTGAATATGTCGATTATCCAATTAGATTTGGAGTACACTAGAAATATTTCTTAGGAAGTAGAGAATGTTAAGATTACACTCGCTGAAGAATGCACTCATTATTTTGAGCACTAATAATTTTGACACCATCTAAGATTTTTTCACAAAATTGAAATCTTTTAGATTGCAGTCATTGAGAAAAAGGACAAGCATTTGGTTCTTTTCATTCTTTCCAAAATTGGCCCTAATTATTCTATATTTTTTTATACATTCTATGTGACCAAGGACACACATGGAAGCACATAAAAAGTATAATCTATTGATGACTTTGTTGTTGTGCTTACCACGGGATAGGACAAACTTGTGCAAACAGGTACTTTGATGTCCTTAAAGGAACATGTTATTAATATGGGTATAAAAGAGTCAATAGATTCAAACAATGATGACAAGAAACATAAAAGAAAATATAAGTAGGAGCATGATCAAGTAAAGGGACATAAATTTCCCAAAGTAGCTCATGAGGCTTCCCATTCAAAAGTTAAAAGACCTAGTATTGAGAGGGTTAAATGTGGTTATTGCAACAAACTCATACATGATGAACATAAATGCATCGATATGTAGCTTGATCATCTAACTCATATTCTTGAGAAAAATCACATCAGGTTTCTTGACAAAATCCAATAGAGTTCATCACCATAGAACTCTTCCAAGGTGTATGAGAACGACAAAGGGAAGGAAAAGGCATTGCTCAAGCACTTGTAGTAGTTGCATCTCCACGTTCCTTGTGGGTAATTGGCTTGGTGCATTGAATAATATGATTTCAACTAGGGATGTATTTTCATCTCTAGAGTGTTATATGATGTCCACCATCTTGATGGGGGGGTAATACTCTTAGTAAGGTTTGTGAGAGAGGATTTATTGACATGTTGATGGGAAATTTCAAATATTCATTATGTACCGCCATTATTGACCAATCTCCTATCATTCTACCAAATCACTTATTGGTTTAAGGAAATTTATTTGAATTCACTCTTGATTTTGTGATCATTACTAAGATGAATAATGGTGCTATAATTGTAGTGTGAAAGGTCAATCATCAAAACTTACTATATTTTTCTGAAATTTTCCTCAAAAAATCTTTTTTTTGTTCTTCTCACTCATTCTAATAATGTGGGTATATTGTGGCATGAAATCTTTTCCAATCCTAATTATCATTGTTTGAAACAACATACCAACTAAAGCATGGTTATAAGGCTACCTAATGCTTGCATTTCTAATGGTGTCTTCTCAAGATGCATATTTGGAAATGATCTAGAGGAGAAATTTGATAAAGGAAAATATTGGAGGGGTACACAAGTTATGAAGCTTACTCATGGTGGATCCTTTTTCTCAGTTTCCTATGAGTAAGGCTACGTTGCATTGAATTTTATTTATGATTGTTCAAGGCATACCTAAGGTGTACTTTGCTAAAATAAGCGATCTTTGAGTACTTTTAGGACTTCAAATCCCTTTTGAGAAATAGTCAAGAAATTCCATCAAAATTATGTGTGAAACAATGTTAAGTAGTATGAAAACAACTATGTTGAGAAATTTTATGCTACAAAAAGGTATCGGTTTGTAATTTTATTTCCCATAAACTCCTCAACAAAATAGCGAAGAACAAATATGTTAAGGAAATGGAAAATTGTGTGATATAGTCCAAATCTACTGCTCCAAATCTCTAGGGGGGGAGCTACTAACTATGCCATATATCTATAATGAAAATCCTCATAAAGAATTGAAGGGTGTCACTCCTTTTGAATCTTGAATTGGTTAGAAATTTATAATAAAACACTTTAAAATGTTTGGTTCTTAATCATGGGCCCACATTTTTGTAAATAAATGCATGGGAATGGTTCCACAAAGCCAACCATGAATCTTTGTAGGGTATCCATATGTTCAAGGATAATGAATTTTCAATACACCACAAATTAGGTTATCATCACAATGTTCTCATTTTGAGGAGGTCTCTTTGGGTTATCCTTGTTACACCTCTCATTTTTCATCTAGACCAATTTTCACAATGGACTCTTATAAAAACAATGATTAGGATCTACCTAGTTTGATTTTTGATGATAAGGTTTTTTTTTTCCACTTCTAATGATGTTGTTGATAATTAGGGTTTCACTCCTAGAAATCATCTAGAGGCTACATAACCTTTTGTTATCATTGGACTATGTTGGGCATAATAAACACTACAAGCAATAAGTATGCTTGTTGGGGATCCATATAACACTAGGAATACTTATTCACAATTTCAAGGAGCTCCTCATTCATTCATTTCCACTACTATATATCTATAGGCCATCCATGAGGCTTGTGATCGATTTTTTTTGTAGAGACACTAAAGTTCTAGCAACCTTGCTAGATGGGCATAAAAAAGGCAGCGACCCACAATCACCTCGGCCCAAGCCCCTGATATTTAGCCCAACACCCCTAACATGTAAATGGAGGAGTCTCTAAATATCCCCTATCAACTCTTTTTTATGGTGAGTGCCATATATGGAGTCAATGAAACAGAGGCGTTCTTAATCTATCTGTGGTCATGTGTAAGAGACAATCCTAAAATAGAGTAGAATTCTAAAAATAAATATTATTAGCCAAAACAATTCAAATATATAATGTGTAACCTATGGATTTTATTCTACTGAAGTTGTCCTAACCAAATGTGTGATTATTTATGAATTTTGAAGTTTGGTTACATATTTATAAGTCAAAACAACTTGGTTTTTTTTTGTGTGTATGATGGCATGTAAAATGTATGTAAAAATGCAGGGACAACAATCATCTATTTAATTAGCCAAGCCACTATTTGAAAAACACCTTTGGGGAGTTACCCTTGAGTGTGGAATGACTAGAGGGTGATTGTAGAGGGTTTGGGGTTTCTCCTCTACTAAATTTGGATTGAAAAAGTAATTGTTGGAAATTTATTTTTCATTCTAAATTTAGTAGAGGGGAGAACCCAAACTTTCTACAATCACCCTCTAGCTAGCTGGAAATTTATTTTCATATTTTTGGGTTATGTTTATTGATCCAAAAAAATTCCAAAAACTTATTTCATGATTTAAAAAGTTGGAAAATAAAAGGAATTTAACTCTACCGTAAACTTTTTTCTTGTAAACTAATATAAGGCTGAAATATCACAAGTTCTAGTGTGATATACTTATCATTCGGCCTGTAGAACTCATTTTTGGTGGATGAAAACATAGGTCCAGCAAGCAAAAATCCCTCTTAACCTAGTAATATGCGAAGGATAGATACAAGTGTAAAATGCAAGAAATATTAACTTGTATCTAAGTCGGGGTTAAACCTAGTAATTTAGTTCATTTTTCCTAATAAGTAGCTTCTTGTAAATTGATATGATAGTAAAAATTGTCCTACTCTAACTGCAAAAAAAAAAAATGGAGAATTTTGTACTTTTTGGTTGTTGGATTTCTTACTTATGCCTTGGAGTCTCACCCTTTACCAGAGTGTGAAGTAGATACCCCTCTAAGTCACTATGCCTAGTTCTTTTCAAGGGAGTGGGCTTGGTCCTTCTCGAAATCACTCCTACTTTATCTTAATTCAAGTTTTGCAACTTTCAATTTTCCTTATGAGTGACACTCTTTTTGTGATGTCTCTAACCTTTTTCCTTCGTGTGTGGAAAAATACAGAGCCCTTAAGATAATAAACTCCATTTCTGAATTAGTTTAAAACACTTAGCTTATTTACTTGCAAAACCAAAACAAACAAATGGGGAACCCTAGTTTCCTACTTTCACATAACATATTAGCCCTTCAATAACAGAACATTAGACTTATGATAAATTTAATTATTAGAAAGTTGAAATTAGATAAAAGTAATACTCAATGGAAATATCAAGAAAAAGAACATTAACTATAAATCATTCGACAATTATAAAAAGTGTAAAAAGTCTGCAAAATTTATGAGCTCTTTCTACTAAATAGCACATGTTCTAAAGTGAACAAAAACAATCTAGATATGAGGGGAGGCTAGCCTTTTATAGAAAAATCAATAATGGCGAGATAACAACTAGTTTGACTCTTCCTTAACAAAATATTTACTAGTACCCACAAGTTGGAGACTTAGTAGATTAATTCATAAAATATTACAATATGATTTTAAATTCACCCACTAGGGGGTTGAATTGGAAAAAATTCCAAAATTCATATTCCCTTTTCGTAAGGTCCATTGCTCAACTAATTGGTCAACCTAGTCTCCAATGGTTATTTGGATTGTCTAATGGCTAGTTGACTTCACTAATGACTATTCTTTGACGTAAATTTTCCCTTTAGTAACTTAACTTAGCTACATGGAAGTTGGATCTCTGATGCCCTTGAATTTATGACAATTTTGGCACTTGGGTATGCTTAAACCTACAAGGATCTGAACTAGGTATCTCCTGAAATCTTAATATGTTTCCTAACATTCCCATGTCATCACCTGCTTGACACATCATCGTGCCTTTCTAGAGCTCCATTGCCCTTAGAACTTTGGGAAAATTGAGACGTGTTTTTTTCCTATCATTCTTTAGGCCAATTTTGTTGAGTTTTTCCCTTGTTAAGCATCTTGGAAACTAGTCTTTCCACATCATCATGTTGTGTCTAATGCCCTTGAGGATTTAGAAAAAATGATATGTGGGTTTTTTTTCCCTCTCATTGAGTCAAGCACTTTTGACCTCATGCATATCATAAATAATCCAATGCTCTAGCTAAAAATACCCCTAAAAGTTTTTCCTATACTATTGACCATGTCTGACCGAGCTATAACTAGCCACCAAATGCTTAGATTGGGAATTCTATGTAGCATTGAATCGTCTCATCATGCTCTAAAATATGATACTAGGTTGAATTTTTTACCATTGAGACCATTTTGCATTGGGAATCATGAACCGCCTCAATAAACGTGAAAGTTGTCACAAGAGATTGTTATGCTATGAGAGATATCATGAGTAACACTACAGTAAAACAAAGGTCACCTATAGACTCTATAGACCCTAACCATGTAGAATGACAGAGGTGAACCTTGACATGAACTAGACTATTCCATACAATAGTGATCACCACTACAAATGTATATGCCCATAAAACCATGAGTCCTCATGAGAAGCCTATGCAAGTCCTCCAATTCTATCAGGGATAAGATCACCTAAATGAAGCTTTCAAGGGATATGACATGGTTTGACCAAACAAAATAAATACATACTAAAGCTGACAAGGCGTAGATCTAGGAGACCTAATACAATGTCTCTAACGATCTTTACATGGATTTGACTTGTGACCTTGGACTTATAATGGTGGTTAATAATGCACTACAAAAAATATATGTACCCCCATTGGGAGAGGGGTAACAAGTAGCTCCAATTGTGGGACACATTCTCTACTTGGGAGGATGTGAAAACCATAGAATATTCTGATTGTCACCTAAAACACATCAATAAGACATTGTACCCTATGAGAGAATTAGACCGAAGTCCTATCCCTCCCTAACATAGAAATAAAATGAAATGATAACTATATTTTGGAAATGAAATAACATCCAATTGACAACATAGAAATATATCAATGGAAAATAGCATATATGTAACATCACAATAATAAAAGCATAGATTGAAATTACAATTTTTTTAATCTAATCCAATGATCATGCTAAAGAGTTGTTAATCCTACCCTGTCCTACCTAAAATAAGTAGACATGTTAGGTAAAGTAATATAATTTATGTAACCAAAAAACTAATTCATCGTTACCTTTGATTTTAACTTTATGCTTGGTTGCTAAGAAAAACAATGAAATGTCAAACCTGCAACAAATATATGTTTGAAAATCATTCATGGCTTGGGCCACATTTATTGAGGACTTCTCATCATGGGGAAGGTCAGCAAAAAAGTACCAAGGTTTCTATGTGCTATTTAATGCTTCTTCTATCCACCAATTGACAAAACTAAGATAACGACATTCTTCAAATTGTGTATAAGGAATTGAATCATGTTTTTCACCATATCGGTGAGCAAGGGGGGTTTTGATGGAATTTCTAACTAGAAATTGTGCATAGACCACTACCCTTATCGACTATACCTAATCACATAGACACACAATTGATGAGAAAACTCACGAAAATTGAAAATACCTTTAAACCTATAACTTACTATTAACTAGATTGACTAGGAAGGCTAAGAACTCATGGGATATGTATAATGCTGATTACATTGTGATATACTTGTTAATACTAGGTTTAGGTTATTCCTTTCAAATGGATCTATGCAAACCTAAGAGCTATATTCCAAGGCTATCCATCGATGAAATATTTCTACCAGATCACACATGTGGAAGTCCCCTCGACACTTGTAAATATGTCTTCTCCTACATGAGTTGATATGGCCGATGATGATCAATGTGTTGAGTATGTTGGTATATTATTACATATGTGTTGTCATTGGTGTCAAGTTCATGGGGATCTTGTTGATATGTGTTGTCATGGTTTGTTGAGTGTAAATTATCTGACTTGATGTCATGGATGGAGTTGTAAAGTCCAACTTTAAAGGAATTTTGTCTTTCAAGTTCCTTATTCCAAATGTGAATACAAAGTGTAAAGTTAGGTAGCTCATTTAGAGACCTTTTTAATGGTATATGACAATTTTCCCAACTCCAAAGGAATGAAACTAAAAAATAGTTTGAAGCATATTAAGTCAAGCAAGGTTCTTGTTGGTCATGGTTCCATCATGGGTCCCTCACCAAATCAGTGTCAAATGGTAAATAAAAGCTCATAAGGGAGCACGATGACTAATGGATGTTGAAGTGGTAAAGTTGTCGATCATAGCCCCTGGTTATGAGGAGGTTTGCATAAAAACCCAAGGCACACTAGAGAAATTTTGAGTCTAAAATTGGCCTCCTAAGGAATATTATAAATTAATAGTGGAAATAGTAAAATTATATTAAATAACATCATCAAATTTTAGAAGGAAAAAAGAAAAAACTAGTATTTTCAACTCATATTTTCAAATGATCTCCATACAATTTTACTCAAATTTCTAGTGGAAGCACTCGTTGGATATAGAGCTTAGTTCCTCATCCAAGGAGTACCCATGTTGCATACTTTTGATGGACCTTGCTACACGAAAAATGAGAAATCCATGAAAAAATGTGATTGTAATCACATTTTTTCATGTATTTCTCATCTTCCACATATCAGAGTCCATTGAAAGTATGCAACATGAGTAGTCCTTGGATAAGGAATTAAATTATGCATCCAATAAGTTGCTCCTGCTCAAAATTTGAGTAAACTTGTAGGGAGATAAGTTGAAAATATGAGTGGATAAAGTAGTTTTTTATTTTTTATTTTTTTATCTTTTTACTTTTTTACTCCAAAAATTGTGAATCATCCCCCATGGTTGACATCATCATATTGAATCCTATTGGTTCTTATAAAGTTTATTTTGGCTGTACATTTTTGTTTTGAGGCACATTTTAGGCCTCAAAATTTCTCTAATGTCTATCGAACTACCTCGCTAGATGGTGTTGTTGCAGACAACAAACATGGTCGACAAAGTGGCGAGCTGTGGCTAACAGAATTAACCCAAGGTTATATTTCTTGGTCACACGGGGCTTACCATTAAATTCTTAGGTGTCTACCATGCCATTATTGAAATCACATTTGCACACAACATAGATACGAATGAAGAATGGTGGTTGATTATTAGTTAGATGGATTGGTTGGCTAGTGACTCGCTGGCTACTGGGCTAGCTGGCTGTGGTGATGTTGTTGGCTCTGCTGCTGGACCTAGAACTGGAGACTCTGAAACTAGTTCAGCAACAGGATAAGGGGTCAGGACTGGAACAACCAGAAGGTATGCTACTAGGTAGGTGATCAACCTTGCTACCCTGGCTTCTCTCACCCGTGTCTATGCCTAGGTGCCTCCGCTACTTGCTTTGTCGCAAATGGATAGGGGAGGGGCAGAACAGGGAGGGTAGGTCGGGCAGCATCTACAGAATCTGCTTGCTGCAGAAACCACTACTGATGCTGCGGGATCTACTGCTAGCCAAGGAGCCGCTACTATTGGTGCTATTGATGGAAAGTAGACTTCTGCTGGATTAGACTCTGGATCTTGTTCTATCAAATATGGATATGGATCACGAACATCAGGGTGAGGGTGAACCTGTCGAACTCTTGACCTATGGGAGAGGTAGCGAACTCTCGACTAAAAGGAGAGGATGCTACAACATGGCTCGAACACCGGGAGAGGGAAACTCCGGAAGGAAGTGTGGTCCAGCAAAAACTCCATAAAGATGCTAGGTGGAAATGACTTGGATGTTAGGTGGTAGATCCACATGGAAATGGTGATGACATGGTGGTTTGAGGAGATGACACATGGCATGTGGATTTAGCCTTTTTTGTTAGCGAAGTGGTCCTTTTCTGAGTGATACACGTTGATGATGTGGCATGACAGGTGGTAGAGAGTGACATGGAAAATAATGTGGCATTATAGGTGATAGAGAGATGATGTGGAAGATGATGTGGCAGTGACCTAGTAGATGATGTAGAAGGCCTCAAGATTCATGCTAGGAGGGTGTTTTTTAATAATTTGTAGTGTAATGGAAATTTGGCATTTTCCATTTTTTTAGAGTTTGGAGACATAAGTCCATCTCAACATTTAGAGGTTGGGTCGAGCTAGTGGATAAAAGAGTTGCACACTAGATGAAGAGTAACATCAATGAAGTGGTGGTTGACAAATAAAGAATTTAATGTTATGTGCAACACCTTAAATTAACATTTAAATCTACCATACCATTAAATGGAAGGTGTGTCATTAGTTTAGAGGATCAAACGGTGAGCAGTGAGGCAACATGATAGTGGCCACAACCCTGGTTAAAAAAGTTTGAGGAATAAGCATTTTTGGACTAGGTTTATCAAAGCACTAGCCATTGGGTCACACTAGTTTAAAAAAATAAGCAACAATATCCAAGATTTGTGAGACTTGATTAATATCTGCTTGTCACCCCAAGTCTTGAGGAGCTAGTGTTAAGTGCTCAGGGTAACTACATCAAGTTACTTGGGTGTCATTGAATCGTTGAAGAGATGTGAATGAGTAGGTAACTAAGAGAAAGGTTGAAGAGAAGGGAGATTGGTTTGTTGAATATGTCAAGAGGACACCGGGTTAGGTTGAAATATTGATGTTCATTATCATGGATTTCAAGAACCAAAATTATAAAGATTGTGAACAACGCACTGTGAATGCATAGTACAATAGCGGCCGATAGATTGAGATCCAAATGTCAATTATTGTATGCATGAAATGACATGTTGACAGTGCTGGACCAACCAACATTAAATGGATCTCCCCGGTATGAAGTGCCAACTAGACCTCACATTGTTTTGTGTAGGAGTCCCATCTGGTATGATGGCCTGATTTCCATTATCTTAGAGATTTGCCTTAGCTCTTGTTGTTCAACAAATGAGATTGTTATGTTCGTATCTTCAAAAAGTGAGGTGAGTATGCTTGGTGAGTGCATAATGTAACTTTTGTTCGAGTTCTCTTACTATAAGGGGAGAGAGTAAAGTGAGCCTTTAGATGAGAGGTAGTAGTACACCCAGGGAGAGACACACACGAACCAACAAGGGTTTGACAAGCATCCAACGGAGTAGTCCACAGTGGATGCGAGAGTCGTCAAAACCAAAGTGCAAGGTGAAAACACGTACACCATCCAACAATGTAGTCCACATGGAGGTGATGGTCGTTATAACCAATGAAACAAGAATGGTTTGTCTAATGTCCTGTGGAGTAGTCCACACAGAGAAGACAATAGTGATAAACAATATAACATATCTTCAACAATGTAAGTACTAAAATAACCTAAGTAGTTCAACTATCTTAGTACAAGTTAAGCAAACATGCATTACAAATGTTTAAAGAGTATTCTTACAAACATATACCAAACATGCCTGAAAACGTGTTGGCCAAAACAGGCTTCTAAATTAAGAAAAAGTCTCAAGGTGCATATTACACCATACATCACTAGTCCCTGTAGTGGGACATTGGAGCCACTCCTCGCTTCTCAAAGAATAGACTACAAACTCTCAAGGCTATGTGGGAGGATCCAAGGTGAAAATTCCTTTCTCATACAATGGGAAGGGGTATATATAGTCAAGGGTGATGCTTGACCCTTGTGACTCTTGGACTACCCTCATGACTATTCAAATTCTCATGACTTTTCAACTGACATGAATCTTCGACTTCTTGTGTGTGTCCATTGGAATTATCTTTACATTACATTCAGTTACAACGGACATGGCCCATAATCGTGATGTGGCTGAGACATCTCATGACACAACTCGACATGACACTTCTGACATGTACTAGCTGACTGTGGTGTCCATGTCAAGCTACTGTGTTGTTGAGTGATGGATGTACTCTTGGTGTGCTTTGTATTCTCCTCTAGATGGAATAGTGTTGTAGGGTCTTCAATGGTCTTTGTCTTTCTTGATGTTTCAATGCATGCGTTCCTTTTGCTTGTTTCTTTATATGCTTGGTATGTCTGTCCAACTACAAGCAAGTCTTCTAGCATGTGCGCTTCTTCTCAACCTCGTTCATCATCTTGCCATGATCTATCAGTGTACTTTTTCCTGCAATTCACTCATGACGGGACGACATTAAATCCAAAATCTCCTAGTTTAGTATGATGCGTTGCTCTCGGGTTCCAGGTGATAG
>APFE030296149.1:16628-97891 GCA_000404065.3 Pinus taeda
TTTGTTAGTCCAGGTGTAGAGGCCGTTGGAGGTGGGCAGATCAATCAGCCAGTTATTTTGGATAAAATCTTTTAGGAGTGAGCCATCCCTGTTTATTCTGCAGCGCCCTCCTTGCTTTTCCTCTATTGACGCAATCATATTGAAATCTCCTCCAGACACCCAGAGTGGGTATGTCCTATCTGCGTTGAGCTGCGATATTGTATCTAGTATTTCCGCTTTCTGCTGAGTTTCTTGCGGAAAATATACATTTGTGATATGGCCATATATGTTCGTACCCAGAAGATGAAATATGGCTTGTATGAAATTTTTATTTGCATGAATATTAACAAGTTGGATTTTACCTACATCTCAGAGAATAGCAAGTCCTCCTGAAGCTCCTTGAGCATCTACAGCTGTAACTAGCCCTCCTGGCCAGGGCTTAGCTGCAATTTTTCCAAGAGTATCGAGTTGCATTTGGTCTCCTGCAAAAAAAGGATTGCTGGTTTTTCTTCCATTATCAAATTTTTTAGAAGTCTCCCTTTCCTTGGGCAATTGAGCCCTCTGATGTTCCAAGATATCAACTTCATTGGGAAGGTTTGGGGTCAGTGTTGTAATACTTGGTAAGTTTGGCATATCTGCCTGACTCAACCAAGACCTCTCCAATCTTAATAGTTCTTTCTAAAGCCGTTTTCCGTCCTCTCGTTTTACTGTCTTTGGTAATGAATTTACCATCCCATTGACTTCCTGTTTGAACACCTAGAGAATATTTTTTTTGAGCTTTATTCAAGACTTCTACTAAGTTATCTACTTGTCTATCAAGGATTTTGTCAAAGTTACCTGATTTGCAAGCTTGTTCTAGACCCAGAATGTCAAGTTCCCCAATATCTATTGGTTCGTTGTCTTCGTCCATGAAATGCGGTTCTTGAAAGCTTCCTTCTGCCTCCTTCCCTTTGTCTGTGCTGTGAGTTGTATTGTCTATATCCATTTCCGGAGTATTCCATGTCTCTGAGGCCGGCTTGTTCTTTTCGCCTTCCTGGGTTGTCTTCTTTTCCCCTGTTTTTGAAGAGGGGCGTGTTGTATTTTCCGAAATAGACCCTTCCTGTATCTCTGCATTTGCCAAGACCTCGAAACTGTTGCTCGTGGAGGGCTTGGATAGATCCTCTGGCGCCGTCTTAGGAGTTGCTGTGGATTTTTTGCTTCCTCTTCTTCGATTTGTTACTTTGGTGAATCCATCCTGAGATTGTTGTTCTTGGCTGTTTTGAACTGTAGGCTTGTTGTTTAAGGGGAAATCTCTGAATAGATGGCCCAGAGCATGACATTTTCTACATCGGAAAGGGACATGCTCATAGTCAATAACCTGGATCCAATCTTGGTCTTCATGAAAGAGACGCACCGTATCTGGTAAAGGTTGCTTCAGATCCATATATATACGCAGATCCTGGCATAGGAGGCAAAAGAGGTATATCTTATGGTCTTTGTTTCTTCTGCTACTTTGACAAAGTCTCCTAAAATCGATCCGATGGCTTTTAATGACTCCTCCTCCCAATATTCCCATGGTAGCGAATACAGTCGGATCCATACTGGTGCATAACTTAGATCTTCCTTGTCTGGATTGAAGCGGGCGACCCATTCTCTGAGAAATAGCCCTGCAGAGTTGAAAAAATAGGGACCCCCATCGAAGACTCTATTTATGTCTTCCAAGCAGTTAAAGATAGCCATAAAAAACCCTTTCGGCCGTAGAAGCAGGGTTATTTGTCCTTTTGGGCGCCATTTGATATTGATCCAGTTTCTCAAGGCCTTTTCTGTTGGCCAGAATCTAATAAATTTACCTATGAGGGCATGATCCCTCATACATTGTATTCTTGCATTAATACAGTGGCTGGGTAACTCCACTTCTGGCCTGTGAATAGCAACAGGCTTGCATGTAGATGAACTAACCTTTGGGTTATCTTGTTGAGCTTGATCTTCCTTCGTGTTCTGCATTTCCTCTGTGGTTCTATCATTGTTTACATGTTCCTCAATGGGATTTACCTCGGGTCCGTGCTGGTTTTCTCCGGGTGGAGGTATCGCCCCTCCCGCCCCCTGGGGGGGATCCATTATTGTCGTTTCCCCAGGCCCCGTTCCTGACTCTTCTGCGCTGCCCCTGTCAGATCTGGGATTCACTGGGCAGGGAACCTACCGCTGCAGGTCTCTGCAGAAACCCTAGCGTTCGCTGCTTTCTCGTGGCCGTCCTCGCGCACTCTATCCTCCCTTAAAAGAAAAATGTCTAGAAGCCCACTATTGTTATTGTTTTTCCCTTACATTATTATTTTTATGTCGTCTCAAATTATATTGTGACCCCTTAGACTCATATATATAGAAAGGAGGTTTTTTCATTTGTATCATCCAAGAATTTTTCATTTGTGTAATGTAAATGAGGTTGCCCCCTCGAAGAGGCTACGTTTTAAGTCGTTGATCCATCTCTTTCTTTTATTTTCTGAGATGGTTGCATAACACATTAGGGAATCTAGTAGAGGAATCATGAACATTATAAGACAATTCATGTCACTAGATCAGATGGAAGGAGCTGAAAAAGAGGGAGTAGAAAAAATTTAGTTAGTCTCTCTCTATATGTCTCTTTTTAGGCTCCTAGATCCTACATAGAATGTGACTACAACATATGATAGGATGTGGTGTAACATCATGAAATAAACTAGATCTCGTGACATCATCACAAGGGTGTCTAAATTTTCAAAGATAAGTAAGATACCTCAGTCAACATCTTAGGGTTTCTATGAAAAAAGGCAAGTTGTATGAAACAACTTTGCAAAAGTCAAACATTTAAAGAAGGTTCATCATACAACAAAAGGGAAACATCTGATGGATAGGGATCTTTAAGATCCGCAAGATTCTTTGATGGAATATTCACTAGAAGATTCACTGATCCAGGGTTGAACCAAGTGTTTCAATAGAAATTCCAACCTGTGAAGTTCATGAATAATGATATGATGACTTAAGAGCAGTTCAAGGGGTTGAAGATATTTCAATCAAGGAAGCTACTGAAAGAAGACTGGACAACCTAAAAGGTAAAATGAGGTATTTATACCTGCATTTAAGTTTTATAATGACATGTCATATGGTTGTAGATCAATACCTCTATCTTGAGAAGCATGATCGAAATAAAAATATCTCCTCCTCTTAAAGGATGCAGAAATACGTAAGTCACATAAATGAAATCAACATAATATGTCATCATATGGAGTATGAGGTGATTAACTACAATGAAGAAACTTTGATTAAAAGTTTCTAATGGAATGTGTGAGGAAGAAAGATATCGTGAGATATGCAACCATGATAAAGACAATCAACATCCAAAAGACCAAAAAGATTTAAATAGGAAATCTCCTGGAAAGATATGAAGACTCTGATGAAAGTGTGAAAAAGATGAAGACCCTTGACAATGGATATATTTGAGAGATATGCAATATGTGTGTAGGATGTTGATACCTATAGAAAGATGTCATGATGAATATCCACCTAGTAAGGTACGATTTGATTTAATGATATACTTGATTTCTTGAATAATATCTAGCTAAGTTCATGCAGGGATACTTACAAGTGCAACTAGCATTCATGTGATGAATGGAAGAAGCATGATGAGAAAGAAGTATTCATATGATGAAGGTTCCATATATGAAGAAAACTGCTTTCCATGAATAAAGAAATGACATGACGAACTAAGCAGAAAATTGATCGATGACAATTGCCCTATAAGAAAGAAGCTCAACTAACTTTCATGACATCAAGGAGAAAAGTTGATCAAGCAGTTGAAGGACCCAAAACGAAGAAGTTGCTGATGTATAGGAGAGTCCCTAGATAAGAGGGAGCATTGACAGGTCCCTAATAAAGAGGGAGCTTAGATTAGATCACCCCCAATTACAAAGGGGTGACAATTGTGTTTTTCTATTTCATGTGTCATGCACTAGACCAGGAATAACAGTCCTAAGTCTAGGTGAAGGACATGGATGGAAATGAAGACACCTAATAGACACAACATTCTTGTCAATACTTGGGAATAAAGAATGGATGGTTGGGTAATCATCTAGCATCCTATTCGCTTTGAGGATGTATAGGGCATCCAAGACAAGAGTAGGCAAGAGGACCAATATTCTTTGAGGGATGGGAACCCAAGATAAGAATAGTCTTAGAAGGTCATAGTTAGTGAACACCTAGGTGGGTATGTACCTTGAGAAACAATGATGAAGGTGTTTATAAATCATTGGTCTCACCAGCATTGTAGCTCATGGTCTCGTGGATAGATGGAATTTTTAGTCAAGGCCTTTCACTGTGACAATGTGGGTTGATATGATGCCATACAGATGGGATTACCAATCTAATTCTTCTTTTGAGAAATTATTCAAATTGAGAAAAAAAAATTACCATTGTAAATACCTCCCTAGTTAAGAGGGAGTGTTGAAGAAAATTGTAACTAGGTTCGGTATTTGTCAATGTAATTTTGATCTTTATACTTCTCAAGAAAAAGAAATATTAATTTTATAAATTATATGAATGAGTTTCTTTCTCATTCCATAGGTCTAGGAAAGTCAAAGAATCAAAATCATGTCAAAGAGCTCTTCTTGAGCATTTATGTAATGTACGTGGGTCAACCTAGTGTCAAGTAGCCCTCCAAGACAAGCACCATCCTTCAAAGAAGAAGACCGTAAGAAAAACAATGAAGAGAACATCATGTCAGCCTCAAAATATATATATTGTTGTCATGTCGGCTCATATAAAAGACACAACGATTCACCTAGATAAGTCGGCTCAAAATGAAGACATAACACCTATATATACCCATTTGGGGCATCCACAAAAGCACAAGAAGAATATCAAACTTGTCTGCGATTTATCGAAAGTCCACTACAGAATCTCGGATGACATATTGGGTACAGAACTTCAGACTAGTCATACAACTTCAGATGAAGAGCAGAATCTTGGAATCTCTCTGAACTTCGGATAGGTACATATCTCGTTAATGATTACAGAGCCTCCTCCTTGATAGTACATATCTCAGTGAAATAATACTACAGTCTTGGCTTAAGGGATATCAGTAAAGTATTCTCAGCATATTTATGGCAAGGAAGATTTCGTTGTAATGGAAAAACACAGTCAGAGTCTCGGTGAAGAAGATGATTTCAGTGTCCCACAGTGGCACACATAGTCTTGGCATAATAATGATGAGAAGACACTCTGTCTAAAATGTGCATCCATGAGACAGTCATGATCTCAGTGGAGTTAGTAACATATCTCAATCATATATATCAAAACCACATTGGTATGGTGAAGATCTCAATGAAGGAGCAGCCATGGTGCAACTATGATAATGATCTCAGCAGTGACAAAGGAAGATGATTGGTGTCTTGATCTTGGAGAGGCCTAATAGGTCAAGGGTCATGGTTTTGGTATTTCAATTGGAATCTCTATAAGAATAATTTTGTGTTGGTTTTCCTCTCCAAGAGGGAGAGGTTTTGGCCATGGAAGAATGCCAACTTCTTGTGTTCTTGTCTCTTTGTTGTTGATAGGTTTTTGACAAAATAACAAACACACATTATAATAATTTCAAAGGGAAGATTGTGCTAATAAGAAAATTAAAATTCCTCGAGTTATCAAGCCCAGAAGAATCTCATTAACTACATGTGCCCTAGATTCTTCAACAAATCTAATCTTGTTTTATTATTTCCACTATTATTTTATAATATTCCTTAGGCAGCCCATTTTAGACCTCAAAATTTCTCTAATGAGGACAACAGTTCCTTGAAGGGGTGGGGCATGTTAAGCTCTATATATAGCCCATGTAATTTTTAAACACCTCATTAAAATCTAGATATTGAGGGGTTACATTTCTATTGTTATATTTTTATGTATGTTATAACCTAGGATGGTTCCATTTTATTAAAATATAGTTTAAGGAGACCTAGTCGTAGGATCATCAAATCTTGTCTTGTACTTTGTATTCATTGTAAAAGGAGGTTTCCCCCTCGAAGAGCACTGTAATTATTGGTTTCTTATCAGTTTGAAGGTATGAAAAAAAACATCCTAGCTAGGAATTGAGACAAATATGAAGGTGAAGGATGCATTTACCAAGGACATTGATTAATAAAGCAATCACAACATCACATTTGGTTTAATTGTTAGTGGCGGATCCAATGCAAAAACCATTGGAATGGACTCGGGAATGCAAAGAGTAAATATCGCCTAAGATGTAAAGGCTAGATTGTATGTATAACTACTCACACCATCAACATAACTGATATATGGTGTGGATGATGGATCCATCTAAAAGGTTCAAGAAAATGACCAATGAGATGTAGAAGATTGCAAACCTACTTATATGATCTAAAAATAAGCAAACAAGATGCATTCTAGGGAAACTCCTAAGGGTATGATTTTTTGAGGTAGAGTGCATTATGAGGATTTGGGAGAATTTCTCCTAGACTCTCAAGTATGTATGCCCCCTTGTCCAAAATTGTTTGAGAATGTAAGGGCCCTAACATAAAGGTTCGGACTTCCCATTCCCAAATATATCATGGGCCTCATCATAAATGAATACTAGATGACCTGCATGATAAAAATGTGGATGAACCTTTCAGTCATATTTGGTACGTTTCATGTCTACCTCAATGGTTTTCAAGGAAACACAATTGTCTTAATTTATACATTCCAAAATTGCTAGCCTATACTCTAATGGAGAGATATTATGGGGATGTTCGATGGTGAGGTGAAGGGAGGGGATTTGGCACTCAATAGGAAATACCATCTCTTCTCCATGAACTAGACAGAAAGGAGTGAACCCAGTTGTAGTTTTAATATAAGTTATGTAGGCCCATAAGGCTAAGAAGAGCATCAAATGCCAATTGGTATTATGTTTATTCATTGTACACTGAAGCATGGTCTTAAGGATTTTATTGACCAAATCAACTTTTCCATTCCCTTGCAGGTAATAAGACAACAATTATTGGTATTCAAAATCAAATAGTGAAGCTAGCTCATGCCAAACTTCATCTTTGAAGTGTCATCCATGGTTAGAGACCAATAGTTCAGAATCCCAAATCAATCAATGGCATGGTTAAAGAAGAAACCGGCTACAATAATTGTAGTAGTATTGAACGCAGACATGGCATCGACCCATTTTGTGAAGTAATTGATATCCAAAATGATGTATTTATGGTCATTAGACTAAGTTGGGTTATGTTGATGGGCGGAGTTTGAAAACTTCGCCCACAACATTTTCGAATCCCACAGGGCTAGGTGAGATCATGGGACCAAAGCCCAATTGCTTATAGCCCTACCTGTTTACATTAATATTTGTTACAAATTGCAATTATATAGAGAAAGAAAAACAATATTTACAAGAAACAACTTTATAAGAACAACATTTTGCAAGATAAAAATTGAAAAAGAGTTGGTGTATACACAACAAAATTAACAGAATTTATAGGTAGATATAAAAATGTACACCATAGGCCATTGCACCAAACATGTAAAAGGATTACACAAGACAACTAATAATTAGGCGGCAAGTGTCAAAATTTTCTTAGTATGTTAGGAAATTATCCGTCAAAGATAAAGAGATATATGTTGAATCATAAAGTGGCCAAAAACACTATTTTTTTATTAAAAGTGTACAGCCAATTGTTTCTTCAACTTTTTTTGAAAGTTTGAACTAGATATAACTTTAGAAGCCAACGATGTTGTAGATCCATACAAGGGCGTTGAGTTCCATGAAAGAAACAAAATAATAATAATAATGTGTAGCTGGAATCCCTCTGATGGGATTGGTACAACCAATATTCTACAAGTGATGCACTAATTAGCATTGGAAAACTAATTAGAATTTCTGAGGGTACACCAAAATGCAGGAAAACAAAAACAACCTTGTAAAAACCAAATAGTGAATGTTAAAATCACTCCTTCCTTGTCACTCCTTAAGAGATTTTTGTTGTCAATGAAACAGTTTGGCCCTTTAACCTAGAAATAGGAAAGCATAAACAAAAAGAATGACAACTCAAAATTTTTGCATTTATGTCTTCACTAATGGAAATTTGTTAATAAAAGATGCCACTAATTTGAAGACCCAATAACTAAGTAAACAAAAATTATAATATTTCCAATTATCCACTCAAAGAATTAATGGAATTGCTAAGAATTTAGTGTTATATCCATTTGGGGAAGATAATAAACGATGAGATATATTGTTTCAATTGTTGGAGAGCATATTTCTAGATACCCATGTCTGCAAACATGTTTTCCCATGTGTTTATAAGTTCCAAATTGATTTCAAAAGCCATAACCTGTGAAGATTGGTAATAATTGATTGCTACAACTGAATCATAACCAAATTTTCCCTTGATAATTGGGAAAGAGTTGCAACATCTAAAACAAGTTTGCCCATTTTCATGGCTCAACAAATGTATTTATGGGTGTAGCAAGAATCTTAGAACTATTTGTTAAATTTAGAAAATTGTTGTAACCATTTGAAAATATCTTATTATCAAGTGGGTTTTAAATTTCAAGCAAGTCTATGTATAAAAGAGAGTGTCATCTTCATTCTAAGGGAAAGACTCTTAGAGCACAAGTCCAAATTATGATGGAATAGAATAAAATTTCTTGAGATCTTGTTTCATTATATATTTTAGTTTCATAGTTTTCAATAATGTGTGATTTGATTTTATGTTAGCACAGGTTTAATATATTGTCATATTCTTTGCAAGTAGAGCCCACTCCATGAGAACAATGTGTTGTCCAATGAATATTTCTTCCCTTTCATGGGTTCAATTCAAGTAATTATAATTTTGCAAGTGTGATTACTTTCTTGAAAAGTGTGGCGTGTTTTCTTTCTGCAATAGTATTTCAATTTCTAGATTAGTTTCTATCAATGTTTGCCAACAATGAAAGTTGTGATTTATAGAAATAGGAAGTTCCTAAATCATGCGAGGTGATTTCTTAGCGATAGAATGGTTCCCATTAGCATGATTGGTGTTCCAAGTACATAATCATTGTCGAGAGTAATTGAGCTAGATTTGGATTTATACAATGTAGTGACACAATTCCCTTTCTATATAGAAGCATATTAGACAAACTAATGCAAGTTAATAATTTATAGCCTACACGTGCAGCGCATGGCATCTCACAAGAACGTTAAATGCACAAATGTTCCTAGTTCAATAGAAAACATATAGAAGCACAAGCAACAACTAAGGTTTTATGACTTTAGAAAGTGAAGAAAAGGTATGAAATATTGAAATAGTATTGATAAGACACTATGTAAACCAATTTTGTTAATTATAATTTGAGCCATGAATATAGATTGATAAATATGCTTTGGTATTAAGAGATTGGCCAAATCTGTAATGTTTTCTTAGGTTTGTAGATGTTAAGGTTGCTTGAAGAATGTATTGATGAAATTGCGGTGGGAATACCAATGTGGAATGTGGAATTCAAGGGTTGGATTCACCATTGATCAAATGTTAATGATAATATATGTTTATTATTCTTTTCAACTAGCATAACATGTGAAATATGAAAGTAATGAATTATTGCATGTGGTTGTGCCTTTAAATTATTATTAAATATGATCGTATGAAAGATAAATCTATTTATAAGTTTTGTGTCTTCTAAATGAAGAACATTAAGAATATTGACAAGACATGGCAACAATATGATAAATGAGCCATTTATGCATTTGTTAAGATAATGATAAGCATGTTGAATGGAAGCATATTTCTTATTTTGATGATTATGTGTGATTCCATTTAATGAAACCAAAAAAGCGATGATAACTAAGGGTATGCTCTAACTAATAAATGTTGAAAATCAACCAAAATAAGGATTTGGATAAAATTAATTATTAATTTGAATTCGAGTGTTAATTGGGTAACACTTAGGTAAGACATTCGTAGTCTTGCCCCAGATTTAATATTAGTATCCAAATGAAATAATGTGTTCCTTAAGTTTTAATTAATTTTTCACGAAGGTTTTGTACAATGAATATTAATATGAGTTCATGATTATGATTATTAATATGAGGTCCTGATTATGATTACATTGAGATATTGGATTAGCATGATTGCAAACTCAAATTCATATAATATTACTGAACTTTATTTATAACCAAATCTGCTTAGCACAGTTTTTCTTATTGTTATATAAAAAATTCGAGCCTAATTTGGTCAACAAATTGAATGTTTCAACCTAAATGTTATGTAATGCATATATTCTTATTATTTATTTTGGTTAAATGGACAATGCTATGCAATGTTGTGTTCCTAACTGTGTAGAAGAATGGAATATGGCCTTGTAAGCTAAATCTACACATTGGAAAAGACTATAAGGAGGTAAGAGGTGTGGCACATGGAGAGGTGGACGTCCCACCTACTAGCAACACCCTCTATAGGTTGGAGTTAATATATCATCACCTAAAAGGTTGCATGATGTCGTACGACCAAGCTATGGAGGTCACTTACAAGGACGAACTAAAAGGCATGTAATAAGAGCACAAAGTCCTTACTCAATAAACCACGAGCCTTTAACCAATGACAAATGGCATGGAATAGGATGGCCTTGCACATATAATGTTGTTCCCCTCTCCATATGAATATGTTTGTGAAAGAGTTGGATTAACCATGACGTCACCCTTTGGTATTATAACACTCACTTTTTTGTTTAAAAAAGAAAAACATAGTATGTACACATACATTAATTTTAACTTACAAAGGAAAAATAAAAGTAGGGAGGAGAGGGAAAATGGTATCGAATAACTATAAAATAGGAAATTAAGTATGCACAGCAGGTGATATTATGCATGAGGATTATAATATAGGTGATGTGTGGCCATGATGGCACCATTGTTTTTGAATGATGGATACACTATTAAAATCGATAGAGTTGGTGGATGGAAACATAGATTGAGCAACAATCAAACTCTTATTATGAAGGGGATGCATATTGGCTCTTCTTGAGCAACAAAATATTTTGAGCGAACAAGGTTAATGCCCTTCGCATACTTTATATTAGATACTCCTTGTCATAGTGTCTATGACCCAAGGTTTCTAGTGGAAGAAAAGTACGCTTTGCTTAAGATGGAAATCCTATAGGTTGTACTTTGTTGGCAATGAAGGAGCTTGAAACTAAACTTTGGAATGAAGGCTTAAATCCAAGGGAGCTTTTTCAACATTTATGTAAGAAGCATTTTGCTTTAAGTTCTTATGAAATCCATCCTCTAATTTTATTTATGCACAAAAATATATTGTTCAAACATTCATTTCTCATATATATATTTTATGCATAAATAATTGAAACCCTCATGTAAAAGCATTACCTAGGCACAACTAAAGGTAGTTGGATTTGTAGTGAGCAAGAAAAATTTTCTAATATATGCATGCAAAGGTTTATGCACAGTTTTCATTTAAATTTTTCACAAAGAGCAAAAGTGGTCACATCCTATGATGGACACAATAGTAATGTTCATAGGCCACCTTAAGGAAAATTGTGAATAGCATGATATTGTTGCAAGGAAAATTGTGAATAGCATGCTATTGTTGCAAAATTCCTAATAGATGCATGCGAAGGTTTATGCACAATTTTCATTTAAAATTTTCACAAACAACAAAAGTGGTCACATCATATGATGGCCACAATAGCAGTCCTCATAGGCAGCCTTAAGGAAAATCGTGAATAGCATGCTATTGTTGATTCTAGGGCCCACAAGCAACCCCTATAGTAGCGTATGTGGGAAATTTTTTTGGATTTTCAAGAATATGAGTGGTGTTTCTCATCTTTACTTTGTAGCATTCTCGTAAAGTTGTAAAACCTTGTTTAGAAGTGTCAAATTATAAACTAAACCCCCTATTTTCATTATTGTATCCAAATTGAATGTTTTCATTAATGTGATTTTAGAAAAGTACTCCTCTATAGTAGAAATCTAGGAATGATATGAATGTTGAACTCTTGTATACATGTAGATAACATATACCTCTATGAGCATTATCATAATAGAAATGTAATCAAAACATATCCGTAGACCAAGTGATTGAAAGGAGTACTTTATCTATATTCCACCTTTGCTAGCATGCATCCCAAATGTTTGAAAAATGCAAAGTAGAGTACATAAGTAACAAATAGCATTGCAACTATGGTTGAAGGTTATGAATGTGTAAAAGACATTAATAAATTGGGATATGATTTTTAAATTAGACGTAAAAATGATATTCAATTGATGATTAAGTAATAAATGGAGATGCTTTATCAGTAATGAATGAAAATCCTTTGTTAGAGATATCTTTGGTACTCTACAGATGAGATGATAGTGAACACTATCAAATACTCTTATTCATACTTATTAATACAATATAATCTCATTTTCAAGTTATTCCAGTTCTTGGGGTTGATCTTCTTGAGTGGGCCTAATGGTTAAGAGCATGTGTTTCCTCCTAAGAGGTCACAATTTCAAAACCAAAGGGGGGTAGATTATGTATGCCTTCGTAGACTTAGCAGTCAAATAGCTGCACAGAGGTGGGTCCCTTGTCCCACAAACAAGGGGGTCTCATACACCAATTTGGTGTCCAGCTTGGCTGTGACCGTAAAATTGGATAATAATTGGATAATAATAATAATTGACTCTATTGGAATAGTGTTAGGAGACATTACATAATATAATGCTATGATGTAATAAATTATTCTATCTTCACGAAAGGTTAGCTGTCAACCAAGCGTTGGATAATAGTCCTAACCAATCCTTCAATGTCACGGAGCATGGAGTATTTCCCTAGATGGGGTGTTGGGTGTTTGTGGGCAGGGCCAACTGTAATTGTAACAATCAACTAGGAAAAGGATGCAATGCCCTCTATTAATGGGATAAAGAAGCATAACATCAACAAAATGCATGATGGTTCTACACATTCGCATATTTATGGTACTTGGCATTATAGCATCAACAAAATGCATGATGGTTCTATGCATTCTTGTATTTATGGTACTTGTCAATTCTAGTTTCGTTGGATAATAGTCCTAACCAATGCTTCAACATCACAGAGCATGGAGTATTTCCGTAGATGGGGTGTTGGTGGGCAGGGCTAGTTGTAATTGTAAAAATCAACTAGGAAAAGGATGCAATGCCCTCTATTAATGGGATGGAGAGGCATAACATCAGCAAAATGCATGATGGTTCTACGCATTCGCATATTTATTGAACTTGGAATTATAGCATCAACAAAATGCATGATGGTTCTACACATTCTTGTATTTATGGTACTTGTCACTTCTAGTTTTGTCGCCCAATGCATTGCCCATCAAAACAAAGAATAAAGAGAGCCCTGCCAAAAATGGAATTCCCTACCATGATGAGCAGTCAATATGACCATGAGACCTTGATCCTTGTAATGAGTCAATGGAGAAGGGATATGACATTGGAAATGTTGGTGTCAATGAGATTTGGAACATTGATGAAGTTAGTGGCTTGTAGTGATTTGGAACATTGGTTGTATTGATGGATATGAATATTGAAGGAAGAACTATGCATAGAAACATGAATTACAATACACAAAAGTTAGTTTATCAGGCCCCAGATATGGGTAAGAGCAACAATTTTAGAGCCAAACGCAAAGGGAGACCCTGACAAGCTGCAGAAAGGGCACAGATGGGAGAAGGTTCTTCTAGGAGGAAGAAAGTTTCGGCAGAAAAAGCCATCGTTGCTTCCGACCATGCCCACCATTCATACTCTATGCAAATAAAAGTGGAAACCATGGAGAATACGTAAGGTTGAAGAGAAGAAACGCTACAAGCATAGTGGTCGATGAAGATGTGGGGGAACTTATCACTAGCTAATCAAAATACATTCAAACAATGGATCTTTGCTCACATGTAAGAGCTCATTCCATGTGGTATTAAAGGAAAAGAAATTAGGGACCATGTTGTTTACAGAACCTGAACCCACTAGACAGCAAGTATGATGCCCTCATTATAGCACTTTGGGGCTCTGAAGCTAACAGTAATGGAGAAAATGAGGTAGTTGCAGAAGATGAAAAGCAAGTTAAAGCCAGCAGTGATGGAGCAAAAGAGGAATCTACAACAAATACAAACTAAATTGAAGCCACAGAAATAGAGGAAGATGATCAGAGCAAGGAAGTGACAACCATGCCAGTAATCCCAATTGTTGTGGACACAAATTCCCAATACTAATCCTTAGACTCAGTCTACACTGGAGCACTTGCTTTATTGTATTTGATAGTTATCTTAGTTTCAATTCATATGAGGACATGCTTATGTTAGGGTTAACAAAATTAGACTTCAGTTTAAGCGTTACCTAGGACACTTAACCAAACCAGTAAACCTGCCCACATATATATATATATTTTTAAACACTTGATGGCAGGGTTTCCTCTGGACTGTTTTATACAGAGTGTACTTGTATTTTTCTTGTTCATATGAATAGATTAGTAGCTAACTTATGTGATTCCATGCATATATTTGTGTCTAGATATCTGAGAAACATACAAGACTAAGGTTTAAGATGCATTAAAAATAAAATATTAGCATGTTGATAAAATGTGCAGTGAAATAGATACACTAAGTCGTACCAAAATGCTTGGTGAAATGTGAGCAACGATCAACAGAAAAGCATTTTATCAACACAATTTTTCTCCAACCAATATATGAGTAAGGCAAGACTAAGGTGTAAGAGTCATTAAGTAAAATATTGGTATGTTGATAAAATGTACAGTGAAATAGATGGGCACCAAAATGCCTAGTGAAATATGAGCGAAGGCCAATAGCAAAGCATTTTACCAACACACAAATTTTGTTTTCCCATCATATAAGTGAGGACATTCAAAACATTAGCTATACATTCTATATTGCATGTGAAATGAAGTGCACAAATATCACAACTTTGACATGTGTTGACTACTACGTGTCAAGACCCATAGCAGTACAGCCCCTTTTTTCGCAAAAGGGATAGCGCATGATCAATGTGTCTGTCGTTCATCTATCATCATCAGCCTGATCTACATGATGTTATGATCTACACCCATTCTGCATGTATATGTTGTAAATAATCTCAGCAGATTCATGTCATGTATGTAATGGCTTAGGTGAACCTACTTTTCTGGTAACAATCTACATTCTGGGAGGTTTTTTGTCTCACTGATCCATTCTCGAATGGTTGGAAGAGTTTTCCTTCAATCTTACCCCAAAGCCGGAATGGATTTTGTCACTGGGATCTTAGGCTTTTGCTAGTGTTATAGATCGAGTCTATGTAAAAATGATTTGGGAATAATCCTAGCTATTTGGTTAGGTTATTTTATTACAGATTGTTTGGTCTGTTGGATTATATTTGTGTCGCGGAAATAAGTGGTCTGTGAAGGTCTATTACAAATGGGTTTTCCCCTTATGATGTAAAAAAATATGAAAATCATGATGTAAAGTGTCTTGAGGGTTGGAAAAATAATTTATCCCCTCATAGGTTAATTAATTAAATTTTCTGGCAAAAAAAAATTAAAATTCTAAGCTAGAAATTTAATCAATTCTAGGTCTTAGGTAAATTTAAATCTTTCAAAGAAAAAATTCATCGGTCCTTAAAAAACAAATTTTAAAATGTCCTAGAACTAAGTTAAATTAATTATTTTGCTAAATTTTAAACCTTTGGTCCCTAGAGGTTAAGTCAAAGTCAAAATTTTGAGGATTGAGTTAATTAAAATGCATTTAATTGAAAATTTTGAATTTCCTCAAGAATTTAATATTTCGACGGATGAGATTAAAAGAAATTTTAATCCTCATCAACAGGCGAGATTGCTTTGATGATGATCACTCGAACTAGCCATTGGAGGATTTATCTTTAAATAGAAATTCATTTGTTAGTTGATCCATCTGATCTTTGAGTCGTGTGCCAAGCAAAAAGCTCTTGTGTAATTTTCTTTTTAGATAATATAGAAAGACTTTGGGGTTAAATTTTGTTGGTGTTACTCTTCATGGAAATACTATAAGATGTATTGTTTTCATGCGTAATTTTTTTTTAGCCATTGATGATAGCTTCTGAAGAGTGATTTGAGTACAGGTATCTTGCTCAGTGATTGAGGTTTAAATGATAATTTAAATTTTGAATGTAATAGCAGGTATCTCTATTTGTCTAAATTTTATTATCATTTTCTCGCTCTATTTTAATGGTTGGATTGAATTTTGCATGAAAATCTTGATTTTTATATCCTCGGGCATTAAGGGAAGTTTTCAGTTGGATAAGCCAACTCCCAGTATGTGTTTTTTGAAGAGCCCAGTTAAATTAACTCTGGGCTTATCATAAGATTTTATGTGTGATATACGAAGAGTTTTGAGCTAAGCACCTCCTTTAAAATTTAAAAATTTAATTTTTGTGTGGGAAATTGGTAGATCTGGCTGTTGAGAGCCTTAAATTATCAGATTTGGGAGCGGAGTTGGATTCATACTCCTCAGATATGATAGATCTACTATTCTTGTGCATAGATCTGTAAATTCTTAATTCTTTTGGTCTTTTGACTTGGGTTTCAGAGGTTATTATTTATTTGTTTTTATATTTGGGTTTTGGGAGTTTTTGTTTTCAAGTACAGGTTATAGATCTGAAGATGAAGTTTGATATAAACCCAGATCTAGGCACTAGAGGGTAAGATCTGGCCTCAAAACTAATTTTTGCAGGGGCATTATTTTTGCAGTCCAAGGGTTTGATTTTTTTTTTTAATCTGGAGAAAAAATTATAAGGGTTTCATTGATAAATCTGAAGCAGAATATCTCAACTTAATCAGAAGTTTCTCGGAAAATTTTTAAAGTTTCATTGACCTACCATTTTCCTCTCAGTCTGCTACATTCGAAATTTCTTTTTCTGCCTGGGGTTTTCTTTCTTTGTTGCAGAAAATTTTGAAAATTATTAGGGAAAACCCCTTAGCCCTCTATACTCGCCCTACTTTCCCGTTGTCTACCTCCGTTTTTTACCTCTGTCAAACCCTCGTTATTTCCTTCGCTCACTAGCCCCTCAAAACTGCGACATCTCTTCTGCAATCCATCGATGCCCAAGTCCCCTCATTCAGCATGTGTTTCCCTCCTCTACAGCTGCCTCTTCGAAACATTGCCCTCGATGTCCTCCCAATGCTCCTCAAACCCACAGCCATAACCCTTTTGTCATCGCTCCCTCTGCCAGTCTGCATCCTCCGTCCTTCTCTGCAGCCATATTTTCCCAGCCTTCCTGCATCTATCTCCATTGCCTTCTCTCTTCCACACCAACCTGCAATCCCGTAGCTCCTTGTCCTTCATCTTCAAGCTCCTCTCCTTGCCGTTGTCGTCGAGCCTGCAAAAAATTCTCATTCGATTTCATTTTTTTTTTGTTTGCTTTAAGTTTTAACTAAAGTGTTAGGGTTAGTTTCAATTTCATTATTCGACTTTTTCTTTTTTGTATTATGTTTGAGTTAGTTTAGGGTTAGTATATTTTTCTTTTTTCTCTTCATTTGAAATTCAATTTCTTTGGTTATGGTTTTTCGATTTTCTTTTATTTATTTGAATTTACTTTAGTTTTACATTTTTTCGAATTTTTTTATGATTTTCATTTTCATTTTTTTTTTACATTTAAAAATCTTTTAAAAACATACAAATTTCTAAAATTTTAAAAAATAAAATAAAATAAAAAAATAAAAAATAAAATAAAAATTTTAGTGACTTTAGTATTTAGAATGAAATAAATTAAAGGGCTTGCGCTCTCACATTAAATATTTTAATGTGGCCTATGGCCCATTAAAATTTTAATTTATTAGGCCTTTGATTTGTTTTACTTCTTCATTTATCATATTAAAGTTATTGCCTAAGGAATAATTAAAATGCTAACTTAAAATTCCTTGGTATCTTTGGTGTTAAGTGCAAAATCTTGATTTTTGTGATTTCTCTATTGTCAAGATGCGATAAATGTTTAAAAATCATATTGACTGTTGAAGAAAGATAATTTTTCTAGATTATCCTGCATGTTAAAGTTTTGAGTATTTTACATTTAATTGTTCATGATCGTCTCATTGCCACATTATAAATTAGTTTGGGTGACTTGTTATTATTTAGTCTTTGGTTAATTCAAATATAAAGGCACTAGTTTGTAGTCATTTTTGTCTTGTGATTGTGTCTTATTTCAATCTGTTTATCTCAATTGACCAAGACTTTGTTTAAATTCATCAATTTGTCCATCCTTAAAATCTCCTAGAGCCTGTGTTCCATAGGTTATCCTCATCCATTCACCTTAGAGACTACCCCCCTTGAGTTCTCTAGGAGAGAGTCTAAACGAAGTGAATAAGGATTAGAGTGACAGCCCTTACTCTGAGTGTTGTCGGGGTGCCTAGACACTTTGTGCAACAACATTTTTTGGCATCGTTGTCAAGGACACAGTTTTATGTTCTCGGTCCTCTCATCTCTTCTCACCATTTGATTCTTCCATCGTCATCTCATCTTCATCTCGTATCATCTTCTGTGTCTAAGTTAGATTTATGTCTGACTGGCGACTCCACTTCCATCATCTTCTACAGGGTCGTGTACTAGGAGGAACCCAAGCAACTTGGTGAATCCTGCTCAGGATCCTAAAAGGGCTCTCAGAGCTAGATTACACAAGCTCTCTTCTCATACACTCCTTGACAATCTCAGCCAGGAATCTCTCTGTGACATCCATTCACTCTTCTTGAATCCTCCCGTTCCAGACATCATGGATATCTATCAACCTCGTAACTTTGCTAACATCTAGGGTTATCCCCATAACCTTCCTAATACTAGTCTAGACAAGCTACCCACTTTCCAAGGAAATAATGTAATCACTGTTAAAAATCATTTATATGCTTTTCAGACTTAGTGGGCTAAATTCGCTCTGGCTCAAAATTATGAGGATCTGGAAATGAAATTTTTCATCTTGACCCTTGAGCAAGATGTTATGGATTGGTTTAGGGATATGCCTAATCATAGCATTGATTCATATGATTCCCTCCTTAATGCTTTTAGAGAAAAATTTGGTGATAAGAAAAAAGATCGATTTCTAGCAAAAGCCATTCGCGTCATTAAAATGAAATAAAATGAGACGTTTGAAAAAATTAATAGAAGGTTTAATGGTATGCTTAAAGAAATATCTATTGATTACAAACCAACTAAGAAAATGCTTCTTGAACACTATCTCGATGCTTTTAGTCCTAACTCTTCTTATGAATTGAGAAGGTCCAAGCCTAGTGATTACAAGGCTTGTCAAATCACAGTTGAAGAGCTGGAAAAATATAAGAAGGCTTGTGGCAAATATGAAGTTCCTGGGTTTGATAGATTTGATGTTAAATTAAAAGAACCTAAAGGAAAAAAAAAAAAAAAAAAAAAAAAAAAAAAAAGGAATTTGAAGAAAAATCTACGCAACAATTGCTTAAGAAGTTAGAAAATATGGAGTTAAATCAAGCTAGGATGATTGTTGATCATGCTAAGGATATAACTACATTATAGTCTAGGTTGATTCAAATGGAACGAGCTCATCCTAGGGGCCAAAATAATAATAATAATAATAATCGAAATAATTGGCAGAAGAAGGGTCAGTCTAGTGAGCAGAGGCCTCCTCACCCTCTTGAAACAAATAATCTTGTGGAGGAGACGTCGCCTTATTGTAGAACCTGTGATGTGCTTCATGAAGAAGCCACTTGTCCTACTATCAAGAGAATCAAGCATCATCAGAGGCTTGGGACAAGAAACCAGATAAATGTGGTTGGTAAAGAATATCGCATGTCACAGGAAAATTAGGAAGAGGTCAAGGGAAATAGTTAATCCGTCAAACCTTTTACATCTTCATATAGTATCAATAATTTTGGTCAAGACACTGATGTCTTACTTAAGATCTTTGGTGAGAAACCTCCGCCTGAGCGAGTCCTTGAAATCGCTAAGGACAAGGGGTTAACTTATCAAAGGAGAAATCAAAATGATAATCTGGTTAATTCTCAAAGTCTTAATTTTGGATTAGCTTCTAGAATGAATATTGATTTAGGAGATT
Source organism: Pinus taeda (assembly GCA_000404065.3). Lineage (NCBI taxonomy): Eukaryota > Viridiplantae > Streptophyta > Pinopsida > Pinales > Pinaceae > Pinus > Pinus taeda. The sequence continues at coordinate 36,646 of APFE030296149.1, forward strand.
GGTTTAATAACTCTAAATTTTTGGCCCCTGTCACCGAAATAATAAAGATCCCCTCCCAAAAGACTAAGTTATTGAATGCTATTAGTAGCACCTAGGTAAATGCTACTCAAGAGGAACCTCTTGAGGCCTTCTATCAGGATGCTCCCATATACTTGTAGAGTATGGATTTTGATAATAAAGAACACTCTATGTTCTTCATTGCTTTGCTTGTGAACAATTATCGCTTATATAACTACATGCTTGACTTCGGTGCTTCCGCTTGTGTGATGACTAAGAGAGTCATGGAACAGCTTAACTTAAGGATATCTAGGCCATACTATAACATATGTGCCATGGATTCGAAGAAAATTGAAGTTCATGGGTTGATTAAGGACCTACAAGCCCATATATCTATCTACCCTGATATCATGATTGTTATGGACATTGTTGTGGTTGATGTGCCTGATGCTTGGGGTATGTTGTTGTCTAGGAAATGGACCTCTGATTTAGGAGGAAGCATACAAATGAATTGGTCATATGCTATGATTCCTTCCCCTAATGGTCAAAGATATATTAAGTTAAACAAAGAGCCTGAAAGGAGATTCCATGTGGAAGATCCTAAGAGTCCCCACAATGAAATCATAAGTGAACAATCTAGCCTAGGAAATCATGCTATCATGTCTAAATCTATCATTCCCTTGGAGGCCAAAGTTGAAGTAAAAGTGGGTAATTTAAAAAATAAGGTTTGGTATTTATACTTTGATGGTGCAGCATATAGGCATGGTAAAGGTGCAGGGATTGTCTTAAAAAATCCCCTTGGTCATATTTTCAAATTTTCCTATCGGTTAGAATTTGAAGCGACCAACAATGTGGCTGAATATGAAGCCTTTTTGTTGGGTATTGAATCGGCAAAATCTTTAAAAGTTAAATTGATAAGTATCAAGGGTGATTCAGATTTAGTTATCATGCAAATTAAAAATAAATTCACATGTAAAAATCAGAGATTAAAAAATTATAGGAATGTTGTACGGGATACCATGGAGTATTTTGACGCCATTAACCTTGAAGCTATCCCAAGAGATCAAAATAGTTTGGCCGATGAGTTAGTTGTGGTTGCTTCCACCGTGCAATTATCTGATAATGTAATTGAAGATAAAATTAAGATGGAATTTTTTTTTAGACCTTCTGTCCTAGATAATTTTGAGCATTGGTAGGTCTTTGATGATGAAAGACAGATTATTCATTTCTTAGACAATTTGGATGAGTTTCAGGGTTTTCAAGTAAATTATAAGAAGGATGGACCTAATATCGATGAATATATTTTAAATCGTACTCCTCGGAATGTTGTTGCTCTTTAGAAACACTTCGATCGACATGATGTTGTTAAAAGGAAAGAGGAAAATAAAATTGATCCTGGAGATTTTGATGAAGTAAACATTGGTACATCTAAAGATCCTAGAATTATTAAAATTGGTAAGGGTACTAATGAAGATGAAAGAAAGAAATTAATAAATTTACTTCACGAGTATAGGGATGTTTTAGATTTTTCTTACAATGAATTAAAGGGCTATAGGGAAGATGCTATTGAACATACTATTCCTTTAAAGGATGAAAAATGCTAAGTCATTTCGTTAGACGCCTAGACAAATAAATCCTAAATTGGCACCCTTAGTCCAAAAGGAGCTCACAAAGATGTTGGTTGTTGGCATTATTGCTCAAACTAGGCATTCTACATGGTGCTCAAATTTGGTGATTGTTAGGAAAAAGAATGGTAAAATCAGATTGTGTGTCCATTTAAGAAACTTTAATTTAGCTTGTAAAAAAGATAATTACCATTTGTATAATATAAAAACCATGTTGCAGAGAGTGACGGGATCCGGGTGGATCTCATTATTAGATGGTTTTTCCGGATATAATCAAGTTTGGATAAAAAAGGAGGATCGACATAAAACCACTTTCACCACGTCGTGGGGAACATTTGAATACATAAGAATGCCTTTCGGTTTAACGAATGTTGGGGCTACTTTCCAAAGGGCCATGGACTATGATTTTAACAGTTTAATTGGAAAATTCATTGAAATATATCAAGATGACCTTACTGTTTTTCTAAGAATTGTATTGATCATATAAGTCATCTTAGGCAAGTTTTTGACAAATGTACGGAATTTGGCATATCTTTAAATCCTACTAAATCTATCTTTGGGGTAACTGAAGGGAAGTTACTTGGTCACATAATTTCAAAGGATGGGATCAAGATTGATTCTGAAAGGATTGAGGCAATTCAAAAGATTCCTCTGCCTCGTAATCTAAAATCCCTCCAGTCCTTCCTAGGGAAAATAAATTTCCTTAGAAGATTTATTCTGAATTACGTAGAATTATCAAAGCCTATCCAAAGTCTTTTGAAAAGAGACGCAAATTTTCTGTGGAAAGAAGACAACAGAAAGATTTTTCAAGAGATAAAGAATACTATAGCCAAGGCTCCTGCTTTAATTAGTCCCAATTATTCCAAGGATTTCATGATTTTCTCTTTCGCTTTTGAGGATACCATTGCTAGTGTCTTACTTCAGAAAAATAAGGATGGGCAAGAACAACCTATTACTTTCATGAGTAGAGCGTTTCAGAATTTTGAGTTCAATTACACTACCATGGAAAAGAAGGCTTATGCCTTAGTTAATCTCTTAAGCATTTCAAGACATATGTGGGATATTCCACAGTCATAGCTTAGGTTCCACATTCCGTTGTGAAGGATATATTAACTCAAACTAATTGCTTAGGGACCCGTGTAAGGTGGGTAACGAAAATTCAAGAATATGATTTGGAAATTAAACCCACCAAGTTGGTCAAGGGTCAAGGTTTAGCTGAGATGTTAATTGAAAATAATGAAAAAGCTCTTGGTTTGATTTGTCTTAACAATTCATCTTCACCTGAGCTGCAAAGGTTAGGAGAGCATGAATGGTACAAGGACATTATATATTACCTATTCAATCTTACATGTCTTAGCCATTTAGTTGCTCATAAAAGAAGGGCTCTTAGATTAAAGGCTTCTAAGTATTGTCTCATGAAGGATGGCCTTGGGTGGCAAAATCTAAAGGGCATTATACTTAGATGTGTTCATGAAGTTGAGTCTAAAGTATTGATTTCTGAGTTTCACTTTGGATTTTTGTGGAGGGCAATATGCTGCTAGAATTACCGCCCACAAAATCCTTAGAGATGGATATCACTAACCTTCAATTTTTACTAACGTGCACAAATTTGTTAGATGTTGCCAATCCTGAAAACTATTCACTGAGAAACAGAAGCTAGCCGTCTTGCCCCTTCAACTTGTGGTTGTTGAGGCTTCTTTTCAGCATTGGGGTCTAGATTTCATAGGGAAATTTCATGAAAATTCTAACAATGGCTACTCATGGATTTTGACTGCTACTGATTATTTTACAAAATGAGTAGAAGCCATTCCAACTAAGAATGCCACTGAAAAGGTTATTATGGACTTTCTTGAAAATCAAATAATTACTAGATTTGGTGTCCCTGCCAAGATCACTACTGACAATGTTAAGGCTTTTAGTTCTATGGAACTTTCATCATTTTGTTTTAAAGACGGCATTGTGTTATCACATTCATCTAATTATTATCCTCAGGGTAATGGCCTGGCTAAATCAAGTAATAAAAATCTTATAACCATTAACAAGAAAATAGTGGGAACTAACAAACGATCTTGGGACAGTAAAATCAAGTATGCTTTGTGGGCAGATAGGATAACAAAAAAGAAAGCTACTAGTAAAAGTCCCTTTGAATTAGTCTATGTCTTGGATGCAACTTTGCCAGTACACCTTACATTGCCAGCTTACCAACTCCTTCAACACTTTACTAACGATAAAATTGTTGTCCAAAATAGAATTGATCAGCTTGTAGAGTTGGATGAAACTCGCATGAAGGCTTTTGATAATATGTATAAGAATCAATCTAAAATCAAGAAAAGCTTTGACAAAAAATCGTGTCATAGATCTTTGCAGGTTGGAGATATGGTCTTGTTGTGGGATCGAAAGAATGAAAAACTAGGAAAGCATGACAAATTTGGCAGTTTGTGGCTGGGACCATACATCATTCGAAGCATTGCTAGACCCAACTCATTCTATTTGAGCACAATGGAAGGCGAACTACTGGATTTTCTCGTGAATGGACAAATGCTCAAATTGTACTTCAAAGAGGACATCTGATGCCATTGGGCATCCTTTGTATTGTATTCCTAACCCTACACCCTTTCATTTCAGCATTTCATTTTGTAGTTATGTCAGATTTATGCTTTTCATGTTATTAGATAGTTAATAAATGAAGAGCTTATATATTTCCTGTGCTTAAAATTATATGACGATTTTTGGATGGATGCTACTTATGTTATCTTTTGTGTTGCGTGGATGCAGAATCTGGATTCTCGCATTCCTCTAGTGCAACAATGTGTCCCCAAGAAGAGCCAGATGTTGACCACTACGTGTCAACAACCCATAGCAATACACCCCTTTTTCTCACAAAAGTGATTATCCCTGATCGATATGTCTGTGTCGCTGAGCGATCATCATCAACCCGATCTACATGATGTTATAATGTACACCCATTCTGCATGTATATGATGTAAATAATCTCAAGAGATCTGTGTCATGTATGTAATGGCCTAGGTGAACCTAATTTTCTGGTGACGATCTACATTCTGGGAGGTTTTCTGTCTCACCCATCCATTCTTGAATGGTCGGCAGAGTTTTCCTTCAGTGGTACCTTAAAGCCGGAATGGATTTTGTCACTGGGATCTTAAGTGATTCCTAGTGTTATAGATTGAGTCTATGTAAAAATGATTTGGGAATAATCATAACTATTTGACTAGGTTATTTTATTACAAATTGTTTGGTCTGCTGGATTATTTGTGTCACGGAAATGAGTAGTCAGTGAAGGTCTATTACTAATGGGGTTTCCCCCTTATGATGTAAAAAAATATGAAAATCATGATTTAAAGTGTCTTGAGGGTTGGAAAAATAATTTATCCCCTTATAAGTTAATTAATTAAATTTTCTTGCCAACAATTAATTAAAATCCTAAGCTAGAAATTTAATTAATTCTAGGTCCTAGGTAAATTTAAATTCTCCAAAGGAAAAATTCGTCAGTCCTTAAAAAATCAGATTTTAAAATGTCTCGGAACTAAGGTAAATTAATTATTTTGTTAAATTTTAAACTTTTGGTCCCTAGGGATTAAGTCAAAGTCAATTTTTTTAGGAAATTAACTCAAAAATTATATTTTTGATAATTAAAATGCATTTAATTGAAAAATTAAAATTTCCTCAAGAATTTAATATTTCAACGGATGAGATTAAAAGAAATTTTAATCCTCATCAACGGTCAAGATTTCTTTGACGAGGATCACTAGAACTAGCTATTGGAGGATTTATCTTTAAATAGAAAGTCATTTGTCAGTTGATCCATCTAAACTTTGAGTCGTGTGCCAAACAAGAAGCTCTTGTGTAATTTTTTGTTTGGATAATAAAGAAAGACTTCGAGGTTAAATTTTGCTAGCATTACTCTTCATGGAAATATTGTAAGATGTGTTGTTTTTATGCGTAATTTTTTTTAGCCATTGATGATAACTTCTAAAGAGTGATTTGAGTACAGATATCTTGCTTAGTCGTTGGGTTTAAATGATAATTTAATTTTTGAATATAATAGTAGGTATCTCTATTTGTCTGAATTTTATTATCATTTTCTCGCTCTATTTTAATGGTTGGATTGAATTTTACAGGAAAATCTTGAATTTTAAATCCTCGGGCGTTAGGAGAAGTTTTCAGTTGGATCAGTCAACTCCCAATATGTGTTTTATGAAAAAACCCAATTAAATTAGCTCTGAGCTTATCATAAGATTTTATATGTGATATACAAAGGGTTTTGAGCTAAACACTATTGAAATTTCTAAGTTTACTTAGTTTAGAAACCCTTCATACACTTTTTCTGATTTATTCCTACCTACTTGTTATTTTTCTTTAACAAGTTGTTTACAAAGTAGATATTGAAAATAAACACCAGTGCATGTTCAACATATTACAGATCAGCAACTAAAAGAAACAAAAACAAACACACGACATGACACCATTATTTTTGGACCAAGTCCTCGGAAAAACCCAATGCGAGAAAATCGGTGCAGCGATCTAAGGGTTTTTTTATTAAGCAATATCAAAGTACAATCTGGGTGCTGAAATTGGCCTACCCAACAAAAAATTTCCTTAGCAGCTATACCTCACAGTTTGAGAGAAATCTCCTAGCTGAAACCTCGGAAAATCCTTCCTGCAGCTCCTCAGCACAAAATTGCTCTGCAACCCCAACGTCTACCTAATTTGGACTGTGTCAGCCCCACTCTATCTCACACTAGCCCTGTGTTAGCCTTTCTTGGCCTGCGTCTGCCCCAGGAGGCCCTATGTCAACTTTCTGGGCCTCTACGTCAGACACGCTGATCTCTCTGGTGCTCTGCACAGCACTAGGCTGCCTCTGCGTGGCCCTGCATGAGCCTTGCTGGCTCTACGTCACTCTCCTTGATTGTTGCGCTGCTCTCTTGGCACAATCTCTGCCTTCTCTATCTCTCTGTACTCAATTCCCCTCAGCTGCTCTCCCGATCATTGATTCTATCTCTCTCAGCAAACCCCGCTCTAGAGAATAGAATGACTGATCACTCTGGTGTCTCCTCCAAGTGACCCTCAAGCCTCCTCTTATACTGAAGCTCCTTCTGTCGCTCACAAGTGCTCCCTCTCTGACCTTTGCGCTGCTGCAACAACCTCCCTGCATCTCACACCGTTGCACACCTCTTTGTGCCTTCTTGCATTAGTGCAACAATCTTGTGCCTCTCGCACTGCTGCAGTCTGCTAGCTTTGCGCTGTCTCAAGACTCTTGCACTGTAGCTCTCTCTACCGCTCCATCCGCATCCATCTCTACCCACCTAGCCAGTCCTGCTACTCCTCGTCGAGGCTCTGTAATAAGGTCTAATCCAAGAGGCTGGGTACCTCAAGGATCCTGCCCCTCATCGCCTGTAGTCCCCCTGGCTACAGCTCGATGTCTCCCCACTTCTGCTCAAGTGGCGCATGTGCACTCATGGTACAGTCATCATCTATCAAAATTTCCTTCTCTGCCCATGTTGGCGCTGCCTTAGTCTCGGAAGACTCTCCCTTACTCTTCTTCCTTAGGCACTGGGTCACATAATGACCCATCTGCCCACAATGGAAGCACTTGATCTTGGAGAGATCTTTCTTCTATCACTTCTCCTATTTTCCCTCAAATGCTAAGGCCACATCCTCCTCCTCCTGCTTGACCTTGATTCCTTTGCTGCTGCTACCTGTCTTCGACTGTCGTCTTATCACTTCCTGGTGAAGAGCTGCCCACATCTCATCCCAAGGTGGGAGAGTCCCTCTACCCAGGATACTCTAGACAAACACTTTTCAATCTTCTAAGACAGCATTCAGAGTTGTCCTCACCATAAGCTCTTGATCTAATGTCGCTCCTATAGCAGTCAACTAGTCTTGGATCTCATTCAGTCCTCCAAGGAAGGTTTCAATCAATTGACCCTTCTTTATCTGATACAACCTCATTTGGTTCTCGAGAAACATTCTTCTCTACACAGAAGTATGTTGGTACATCTTCTTGAGAGCCTTCCACACCTCCACTGTTGTTTCCTTCTCGGCTATATGTGGTACCACATGATCCTTGACCCTGTCAAGGATAATGCACTTGGCCCTCACCATTGCCTCTTTGTACTTTTCGTTATCATTGGGGTCGACTAAGATAGCTATAACCTTCAAGGAGAAGTTCTTGACACGATTCCTATCAAGCACTAATAAGATTATGCCCTTCTAGGCTGTGAAGTTCGATGCCTCGTCCAATCTATCTTGGTCTCTTACACCGTGTAGTGCCATGACGCTCCTCTACTTCCCTCCTAGAAGTTCTATGTTCGACTTCTCTGAATCTCTACTTCCTGTCTAGAAGTTCTCTTCTGGACTCCCTCTGAGTCTTGATTTCACTCCTAGAAATCCTTCTGCTGCTTGTCACCCCCCACTCTGATCGTCTTGTGCAACTGCACTGTTGATCAAGGTTCCTCAGCTAGAAACCCTCGATAACAACTCCTCTGGCTCTGCTTTGTCAGGTATTGTTCTGACTACAATACTTCACCAGCTACACTCTGCAATATTTCTGCAGCGTTCTAGACTGCAGCAACTGCCTCTTTGTGAACTACGTCAGCCCCTCTCTGCCTCACGCTGGCTTTGCATCACCCTAGATGGGTCTACGTCAGCCCTGGGATGCCCCGTGTCAACAACGCTAGCCTCTCTGAGGCTCTGTGTAGCTCCCGGCTTCTTCTACGTGGCTCTGGATGGCTCTGCATCACACTTCTTTGCTTTTACGTTGCTAGAAACGGTGTATCACCTCGAGACAGTTGTTTTCTGCTGTTATTGCTCCGCTCGGCTGATGTCTTTTAGTCCTCCTATGATCTGGAATCACACTCTGATACCATGTTGAAGTTTCTAAGTTTACTTAATTTAGAAACCCTTCATGCACTTTTTCTGATTTATTCCTACCTATTTGTTATTTTTCTTTAACAAGTTTACAAAGTAAATATTGAAAATAAACACTAGTGCATGCTCAACATATTACAAATCAGCAACTAAAAGAAACAAGAACAAACACACCACATGACACCATTATTTTTGGACCAATATCCCTGGAAAAACTCAATGCGGAAAAACCAATGCAACTATCTGAGAGTTTTCTAATTGCAATATCAGAGTACATATGGGTGTTGAAACTGGCCTACCCAACAGAGAATTTCCTTAGCAGCTATACCTCACAGTTTGAGAGAAATCTCCTGGCTGAAACCCCAGAAAATCCTTCCAGCAGCTCCTCAGCACAAAACTGCTCTGCAACCCCAACGTCTGGCCAATTTGGACTGTGTCAGCCCCTCTCTATCTCACGATGGCCCTGCGTCAACATTTTTAGGCTTGCATTAGCCCCTCTCTATCTCACGCTGGCCCTGCATCAGCATTTTTGGGCCTGCGTCAGCCCCAAGAGGCCCTATGTCAGCTTTCTGGGCCTCTTCGTCAGACACGTTGACCTCTCTGGTGCTCTGCGCAGCACTTGGCTGCCCTTGCGTGGCCTTACGTGAGCCCTTGCTAGCTCTGCGTCACTCTCCTTGGCTGCTACGCTGCTCTCCCAGCACAATCTCTGCCTTCTCTGTTTCTCTATACTCAATGCCCCTCAGCTGCTCTCCCGATCACTGATTCTATCTCTTTTAACAAACCCCGCTCTAAATAATAGAATGACTGATCACTCTGGTGTCTCCTCCAAGTGACCCTCAAGCCTCCTCTTATACTTTTCCTGTTGACATATCAACGACCGAGATTAAATCTCTAATCAACGGCTAAGATTAGATCTGGCTTGATCCATGTCTTTTGGACCACTCTAACACAAATTCATATTAATACACATTAATATTTTATTTTCCCTAAGTTTAGACTTAGGGACTCCATTAAAAATATTAATTATTTTAATATCTCCTTATCTGTTTAGAATCTGCCCAAACCTTTTCTGGGTATTGGAGATCTCATGTGCCCCAACTTCTCTACCAAATTTCATGGCTAGAGCACATCCGATGCTACCCCAAATCAACAAGCATTTTCTTTAAAATTTTAAAATTTAATTTTTGTGTGGGAAATTGATAGATCTAGTTGTTGAGCACCTTAGATTATCAGATATGGGAGCGGAGTTGGACTCATACTCCTCAGATATGATAGGTCTATCATTCTTGTGCATAGATCTGTAGATTCTTAAAATGCTTTCAAATCAATTTAAAATGCTTTAAAAACTATTTACAATGCTTTAAAAACAATTTAAAATACTTCAAAAATAATTTAAATTGCTTTAAGAACAATTTTAAATGATTTTAAAATGTTTTAAAAACAATTTAAAATGTTTTAATAACAATTTAAAATCCTTTAAAAACAATTTAAAAATGTTTTTAAATCATTTTAAATTGATTTGAAAGCATTTTAAGAATCTACAGATCTATGCACAAGAATGATAGATCTATCATATCTGAGTATGAGTCCAAATCCGCTCCGATTTAAAAAACAAAAAATAAAAATTCAAACCCTTGAACCGCAAAAATAATGCCCCGGATAAATTATAAGAGTTTTACTGATAAATTTGAAGCGGAATATCTCAACTTAATCAGAAGTTTCTCAGAAAATTTTTAAGGTTTCATTGAGTTACCATTTTCCTCTCTGTCTGCTACATTCGAAACTTCTTTTTCTCTAAAAAATTTCGAAAATCATTTTTCAGTTCTACTGCTAAAGGTTTTCTTGCTTTGCTGCAAAAAATTTCGAAATTTATTAGGGAAAACCCCTTATCCCTCTATACTCGCACTCCCTTCTCATTGTCTACCTGCGTTTTTACCTCTGTCAAACCCTCGACCTTTCCTTCGCTCACTGGCCCCTCAAAATTGTGGCATCTCCTCTGCAATCCATTGATGCCCAAGTCCCCTCATTCGGCCTGCGTTTCCCTCCTCTGCAGCTGCCTCTTCGAAACCCCTTGCTGCGCCTCCAAACCTGCATTACTCCCTGCGCGTCCCTTCCCACTACTCCGTCAAGTTGCTAGCCACCACCATCCCACACTGCTCTGCAGCTGCCTCTTTGAAACCTTGCCCTCAATGTCCTCCCGTTGCTCCTCAAACTTGCAGCCATAACCCTTTCGTCATTGCTCCCTCTACTAACCCGCATCCTCCGTCCTTCTTTGTGGCCACCTTTTCCCTGCCTTCCTGCGTTTATCTCCATTGCTTTCTCCCTTTCACGCCAAATTGCAAGCCCGCGGCTCCTCGTCCTTCATCTCCAAGCTCCTCTCCTTGTTGCCACTATCGAGCCTACGAAAAGTCCTCTCATTCGATTTCAATTTTTTTTTTGGTTTGCTTTATGTTTTAACTAAAATGTTAGGGTTAGTTTCAATTTTATTATTCCACTTTTTCTTTTTTGTATTATGTATGCATTAGTTAGAGTTAGTATCGGTTTTTTTTCTCTTCATTTGAAATTGGATTTCTTTTTGGTTATGGTTTTTTTATTTTTTTTATTTATTTGAATTTACTTTTGTTTTACATTTTTCAAAAAAAAAGATGATTTTGATTTTGATTTTTTTTTACATTTAAAAATCTTTCAAAAACATAACAAAAAACAAAAATCTAAAAGGTTTTTAAAAATTTTAGTTACTTTAGAATTTAGAATGAAATAAATTAAAAGACTTGTGCTCTCAACAATATATATTTTAATGTGGCCCATTAAAATTCTAATTTATTAACTCTTTGATTTGTTTTATCTCGTTATTAATCACATTAAAGTTAGCCCATTAAAATTCTAATATATTAACTCTTTGATTTGTTTTATCTCTTCATTAATCACATTAAAGTTATTGCCTAATGAATAATTAAAATGCTAACTTAAAATTCCTTGGTGTCTTTGGTGATAAGTGCAAAATTTTGATTTTTGTGGTTTCTCTATTGTTAAGGTGCGATAAATGTTTAAAGATCATATTGACCTTGAAGAAAGATAATTTTGATAGATTATCTTGCATGTTAAAATTTTGAGTATTTTACATTTAATTGTTTATGATCGTCGCATTGCCACATTATAAATTGCTTTGGGTGACTTGTTATTATTTAATCTTTGGTTAATTCAAGTATAAAGACACTAGTTTGTAGTCATTTTTATCTTGTGATTGTGTCTTATTTCAATCCATTTATCTCAATTGACCGAGACTCGTTTTAAATTCATCAAGTTGTTCATTCTTAAAATCTCCTAGAGCATATATTCCACAGGTTATCCTCATCCATTCACCTTAAGAACTACCCCCCTTGACTTGTCTAGGAGAGAGTCTAAACGGAGTGAGTAAGGATTAGAGTGGCAGCCCTTACTCTGAGCGTTGTCGTGGTGCCTAGACACTTTGTGCGACAACAACATGTAATAAGCCTTCTGCAAGAAACAAGGGACTCCATTCAAGATTGAGTTTCGATGGTATCAACAATACTCCCAATTGCATAAAGAACGCAAAGCATCAAGTGGCATCTGAGTTAGCATTTTGCGATATTGTAAACTTGACCTAATTGTATAATTGTCCCAATCAGAAGCACTCGGGAAAAGGGGCAGAAGAGTATTTGTCTGTCATGTGTAAAAATCATTGAAGCCTAGGCAGTCTACATTATCTTTCCATTCTCATTCTCTCTATTATGGAATTGCATATCTTGCAAGTTGTATACAAGCTAACTTTTACCTTCTATGCTTGTTGTATCACAAACGTATTCCACTCTTTTGCAATACAAATGCACTGGTTTTACCAAACATAAATCTTGCTTATTATTTCTGACCCATTTTGCATCAAAAAGACAACATACTATCATGAGGTACACTTCAAAATAGCGATTTAACATGCACAACCCCAAACATTTTCTTGACTACTTTCTTCAAATATTAAACAGGGGGATCCTGATAACCAAAAAATCGAGATCATACAAAAAGTAACCTCAATTCTCTGAAAGATTGTAAAAGTCAAAAGAATAAACAATTGAGATGACGCCAATGAACAATAGAATTGCAAAAGTGAGCAACAAACTTTATGAATAGAAATTGATTTGTGAATAGAAATCAACTATGTACATGGCGTCACAGCCCTGTAGAACGCGTTTGTTGGTCTTTGTTTCGGAGATAGTTTACAAGGTACTCAGGCATCTTACACTCGTCTTTTAAAATTTAAAAATGTCCGTTGGTCACATGTTTTAAGGATGCGTTGATTTTAAAGTTACCATAAATCTGTTTTTCATAGTTGATTATAGATTTGAATATCAAAATGTTCAATTTTCTCAATGTATTAATTTGCAAGCTACGTATGCATCTTCTTTCATTCCTGCTTCTGATTTTAAACATCAATCTACACTTGCAAAATAGACAATCACCATTTAAGGATGGCAGAAAGGAGAAAATATACACCATCAAATATCTTCTATCACATTGAATGACACCATATAGGATCATTTTCTATTACTTCGGATGACACCAAACAATCATTTTCTATTACATTGAATGACACCATCTAGGATCAATCTTCATGCTTGGATGGCACCAAAACATAGGAGTACAGTCTAAAAATTACAGTCTTTTACAGCCTTTAGGTCCATCACTTCTGGATAAACTCTTCTGTGCAAAGAAAATAGGCCTTGCCGTTAAAGGCTTATGACAAAAGTGACTATCAAATACTTGTTATCCATATCTAATCCAGACTCAACTCATCCCCAATACCAGAACTTAAATATATGACTTAGTACCATTTGGAAATATTAAAAACAATTGCTAATACAACTCATGGAATTGCCAGAAGTCTGCAGTTGCTAGCATTGGCTAACATATACAATGAAAACTACAAATTTCAGTAATAAATGTAAGAATAATCTTGCTTCCTTTATGTCTCAAGATAAATTTAGTGCTTTGAAACTTGCCACAAGAAACATCCACTTAAAGAAGCAGAGGCTGGGGCTCCCAATGATAGATAAACATGTCACATAATTTACAAAAAAATCTGTCATACATCCCTACACTGCATAACAATCATTCTCAATCCAAAACCGAACACTTTATTATTTATGAGAAATTTTGAAATAAGCAATCAAAATAATAGCAACGATGAGAACACCAATAAGCCCACCAATAATCCATTTGTTTCTGTTCATTCTCCTCACCATTGATGTCAAGAGTTTCCTGCTCTTTCCAATATTGTCATCAACACCATGAAGCTGCAACATGTATCCAAGCAAAGAGATTCAGATCATCAAGGTGTGCATAACAGTTTAAGTTGATAAAAACTCGTCAATCCATTCAAGGGTATAATTTTGATACGATAACACAACTCTGATATTTAGCAAGTAAAATGAAAGAAGGATGTGGGAAAGATGAACCCAAAATTTCTTTTACCCTGTAGCCAATATAATCTGCAATAGAATCAAATAAGAATAGGACATTATTATTGTGCCAAAACCAGAGACAGGAGTCTTGAAAATGCATTTAATCAAGTTAGATTGAAGGACTTGCAATTGATGGTTTATCCTAGCCAGAGAGAAAAACATGGAATCTTGGAGTTTAGAGACAAATATATTCTCAAAAGGTGAATTGGAACTGTGTTGGACTTTAGAGACCAATATATTCTCAAATTCTTCAATCATCTGGAGCATGGTTATAACAATTGTTTGATGATTGAAAAGGATGGAAGATAAATGGCTCCCTTTGCAGATGTTCTCTTTGTGAAAAATGTCACTATTCTTTGTATAGTTTGCTTAGGGTGTTTTAAAATGTAACTAGGTCCAGTCTTCATAATTGTACTTGAGTCAAAATGAAATATATTTATCAAAAGAAGGCAAAAGAAATTTTATTATTAATTAAATTGACTTGTTAAAGCATGGGTTTCATGCTTGAGTCAATTGTCATAGGTCAAGCCTCCATTGTAGGCTTTTAGGATATTTATAGAAGTCAAAGTTAAATTTATTTTGTCAAAAGACTCCTCCATCAAGTCACCTTGAAAAGTCGGCCTCCAAACAAATCCTCCAAAAGTCGGCTTCACAAGAAAGATCAGGTCAGCTTATTTTACAGTGGGAGACAACTATATATAGGAAGGTAAACTTCACTCAAATTGCAGAGAGACAAGTTCAGTATAAATTTCAGAGAAGTTCGGTGGTCACAGTGAAGTATGAATTCGGAAAGTGCAGTGAAGAAGTTCAGTAAATCACAGTGAAGTACAATTCAGTAATCTAGAAGATTGGAGTATCATTTCAGGTCGAAGTATAAACATTTTATTGGGCTTCCACAGAACCGAAACTAAGGCTACAGCCTACTACCACAGGACCGAGGCATGACTGTATTGCAGTGTTTGTTATCATTTCAGGACCGAAACTTGGGTTATCACCACAGGACCGAGGCATGAGTGTATTGTGGGACAGTGTGTACTATTATTACAGGATTGAAGTTCACTGAAAGCTTGCATCATCATATGTGTGCTACTGCTAACACTACCAGATCGAAAATTATCATGCCGTCAAATGAATACTACCATCACAGGACCTAAGCACATTTGGAATGCCACAGAACTAAAGTATCGAAGCTTGTTTGGGAATGTCACAGGACTGAAGAATAATTGAGATGCCACAGAACTGAAGCATGATGTGACAAGGTTGACTTGATGGAGGGAAGAAGTCTTTGGTCTAGGTTGTAAGGGTCATGGTCATCTCAATTTTGTTTTGAATCTACTAAAGGAAGAATTCTTGACTGGGTTTTCCCCTACGTAGGGCTTTTTCCAGGGATGCATGCCTACATCTCGTGGCCTCTATTTATTGATTGGCATTAGTCTTGATGATAAGAATAAGATAAATTAAAAGAAGAAAAACTAATAATGAAATATCACAAGATAATTTCATAATAAGAGAAATCAATTAACTTGCCACCGTATTGAATTTCTCAACATAGGACACTACTATAATGAAAATGGTACATCAATAACTATTGTTTGGTAATGCATTCAAAAAACAAAAAAAATCATTTGTTCAAACTTAAAATGGAAAAAGTGATGCACTTCAGAATAATAGATTAGAACAATGTGACTGCCTTGACTTTCACTCTTAAGCAACATATGAGGCCACCAATAATGCACAAGTTTTACTGCTCTTCATAAATGCATGAGCTACCATTTCCAATTTTAATTTGGTGGCTAGAAGATAGTTTGAGTGCCTGTACCCACTCACTACCCATCACTTATTTTGGGCACTAAGCTTTGTGGAACATGACAACTGCATGTATTGACCTTATGACCACTGATAGGTAGGTGTAATTATTAGATATGGACCAGAACCAGTTTGTCTATAATTGGCCAGAATGGTATTTTGAGTAGAAGTTATGGAATGTCAGTCCATAAAACCAGGGTTATAAAGGCATTATTACTCAGATATGAAGATGCTGCACTAGCAATGGTTGTAGTCATATTTTTATTACAAAAAGCTGCTTGTAGAGGAATGGAGAGTAAAATCCTAATAAACTGTAGGATGTACAAAACCAACTATATTTATCTATTATTTACCTTTGTAATAATAATTGAAGCAACAATTCATACTAAATAATATAAATAAAAATAGTAATAATTTGCAACAGGATGGTTAAAAGGTGAGCTTAGGAAAGACAGGACAAGGGACTTGATTGAAACCTGCAGGTCAGATTGCAGTTCACCTACAAATTGGGCTAGGATACAAGTACCAACAACAATGACATTTCCTTGGTCCACCCTTCAATTGATAGGTGTCAGTGTACAATAATGTAGTAATGGAGTCAAGAAGACTTCATGGTCAAGTGCCATGGTCAAAGGGACCAGTGGATGAGGGAGTCCACATCCTAAGTGTATAGATGTGAGGAGGGAGCATTCATGGATACATGAGTTACCAACTCAACCTAATTTTTCCACCCCTCTAATGCGCCTTTTATTTCTTCTTGACTATTCCTTGTATTATCACTTATAGCTCAAGGGTTACAGCTTGCTATTTATGATGTAGCAATTTTATTACCCTTTTAAGATGTGTTAGTTTATCGCTCATCGGGTTGGGACATGTAAGGGTTTGTTAGTTTATCGCTCATCTGGTTGGGACATGTAAGGGTTCCCTTTTTTGACGTAATGGAACAGCATGTGCTCAGGAACCGAGTGATGGCCATATGAAGGAGGTAGAGCTCATGCTAGGCCTTTGCCCACATGCTAATCTTTATGTCTCAGCCATCTTTTGCATTTTGATTTTCTTTCTTTGTTTTATTGTGGCCATGATATACTCTTTCCTTTCTTTTAGTTGCATCAACCTCCCACGGCAAAGTTTCTGAGGCCCCTATTCAAGACATGTGAACATATGAGTGTCAAGTCTTCAAGAACAAATGACAAGTTGTACCCGAAGAAAGGAGGTGACATATAGGGCTTCTAATGTGGCATGGTGTTAAAATTGGCAACTAGAGCCAAACTCCATGTGTACCATCTTATTTATGGCAGCTGATATTTTTCTTCGATTCCTCTCTTCAAGAGGTGTAGGATTGATCTAAAGATCATCTGATTCCGACATGTATTTATGGAGATATGAATTTATTTGTATTGTTTGACAATTTATCAAAGTCGGCCAGCAAGCAAATTACCCCAGCTCAACCTCAACGTTGCATTATAAATAGAGGAGTCCTCAAGTCATTTGTTACACACACATATCTCTTGATCTCTCCTCTCCACTGGTTTGGATTTGTCCTCTCACAAGGAGGATGTAGTGGAAAGGGTTATCTAAAGGATATGGACGCAGTCACCTAAAGAAGCCCTAGCAACAGCCTGGCCGTAGTTAAGAGGAGACCTATAGGCAGTTTAAAGAGGCTACTATACACTGTCAAGAAGAGGTCTAATATGCATCTCAGCATGAAGCCCTCGCTGCAGTCCTAAAGGTGCCCTAGCCACAGGTCAAGAGGAGCCTTAATCCATACTTAAGGGACGCCCTAATCCGCTATCAAGAGAGCCCTAAATCCGCAGTCATAAAGGAGACTAGGATGCAGTTAAGGGAGGTCCTATCCACTATCAAGAAGAAGCTCCAATATGCAGCAAACAAGGAGCCCTAATCCGCTTTCAAAAAGGACCCCTTAACTCACAGTCAAGTGGACCTATCCATTGTCAAAAGGGAAGCCCTCATCCGCAGTAAAAAGAGGCTCTTATCCACAGTGTGTAGGAGTCCTAATCTACAGCAAAGAGGAGTGCTAGCCTCTGTCTAAGATCATCCCTAGGCCGCAGCAAAAAGGAGTCTTATCATAACATTTAGAAGCCTAGAAAAATTGTATTTGTTGTAGGTGACAATGTGATGAAGGAAGTTGTTCTAGGCATGCCTTGAGGACTGTTTGCTAGATTGATAAGCCACAATCATAAAGTGAAGGAATGTGTTGAAGAGATCTGCTCCATAGATTAGCGTATGTACACTATTAGATGCTTGAAAGTGCTAACAGCGAAGACAAGCTCTGATGCGTTGATGATGTTTTTAGGACATTTGCTTCAGGGGCTGCTATGTGCTAGGCCATAGCACCATAGCAAGGGCTACTTAGGGCTGCATATTGTGCCCTAACCAGAATTGCGAGAGCAGCTAGCAATCAGAGGAATGTTGCATCAGTGTTATGTGAAGGGCTTTTAGTTTGATGATCTTCTCAAAGGATATGCTACAGCACTCTTAGTGATTGGTTGAGAATTTAGGGTTGCATCTTTGATCTGTCATCATTAGCAGAATGATGGACTTTCTACTGCTGTCATAAATATCAGATTTGTAAATTTGTACTATCTCTCTCTGTGCTGAACTATTGAAGAATATAAGAAGAATTGATCAAGGGTTTCCCCACATTAGGGTTTGTCCCTGGCTGGTGCCACATCTTGTGTCCTCTTGTCTTGGCTTGTCTTCTACTATTTATGTTTATGTTCTATCTGCATTTTACTATCACACTAATGTGATTGTTAATCTGGATATTGATATTGAGCTAATAAGAAAATTGAAGTAAATTGCCCTAAGCATAAAACATACGTAAAATTAACATGGAACTGGAGCTGAGGTGAAGACAAAACCCAAGCAAGAGTGAAAGAGCAATCACCGAAGACAGTTGGACAAGGTGAAAGGCTCAATGGGTTCCTCATCCCACTTCCCGACTAAAGACAAGCTCCGTGAAAAGTCTAACTATCACGGATGGAAGATGTCTCTTGATCTGACATTGGAGGAAGAAGAAGTGTTGGATTATGTGAAGGGTAAAATACCTGAGCCTCCATCAAATACATCGGTTGCTACAAAGAACAAGTACACCAAGGGTGAAGTCAAAGCGAAGAAGATTATCAGAGATTCCATTGACAAACATTTATTGGCCTACATCTCTGATTTGAACACCTCCAAGGAGATCTACAACAGATTGATAAGCATGTTCAAGGTTAGTGATGCAAATCAAATTTTGTTCCTCAAAAATAAGTTGAAGGATATTAAGAAGGGCAAGGACGAGGATATTCAATCCTACTTCTTAAGGATCATTGAGATCAAGAATGATCTCCTATCCATTGGAGAAATCATATCTGACAAAGAACTTACTATCACTACCCTTGGAGGACTCCCACTTGAGTGGTATATATTTAGAACCACTATTCTCAATAACGATCGAATTCCGGGATTTGAAGAATTGATGTCAAGATGCATTCAAGAAGAAACAAGAATGGTGGAACAAGAAATGCCTTCTAATAAAGCCAACCCCACTGCTTTCTTTGCTCATGCCAAAGGAGAAATAATGCATGGTCTAAAGGTCACTTCAATGGAAAGCTCAGATCTAAGGGTGAAAGGAAGGGCAGATGCTTTGCTTGCAATAAGTTTGGCCACTATGCAAGGGAGTGTCCAAATGGAAGGGACCCATCACATGATAATGATCATAATCATTCCAAGGGCAACTTCAACAACAATGATCAAAGGAATGACAAGTACAATGGCAAAGGAAAAGGGAATACAAGACATCAAGGAAATGGTCAACCCTCCAAGAAAGCAAGGAACTCCGGGTATGAAGAATCAAATGTTGTTTCTGATAAGCAAAAGGAGTATTATCTTATATCGGCCCTCTCTACTACCTCTCCTCCGGACACTTTGAGAAATTGGCTTATTGATAGTGTTGTTTCAAGGCACTTCACCGGATATAAGGAAGCTCTCTCTAATTTGATAGAGAATGAGACAAACTTGGAGATAATTCTTGGGGACGATGCCACCTATCTTGTAAAGGGTGTAGGGAATGTTACTCTTCAATTAGATCAAGGTAACTCGATTCATTTACAAGAAGTTATTTATGTACCTAATCTCAAGAAGAACCTGGTGTCCATTTCGGCAATGGAAGAAAAAGGTTACAAGGTGGCATTCATCGATGGAAAGGTACGTGTTTGGAAAAAAAAAATTAAAGATGTTGTTACTCTTGGGTTCAGGGTTGGAAATTTGTATCAAGTTGCAAGAAGTCCATTGGGGGCCATGTCTTGCGACACATCTCTTCAAACTGAACTATGGCACCGGAGGTTTGCCCATCTTCATTGTGAGGCCATACCTGATGTGAGACAGATGGTAACAGGAAGAGTTCAAAGAAGAGCATAAAGGTATATATTCGGGATGTACCGAGGGAAAACTTACAAGTAATAGCAAGACCATCAATGTGGAACAACCCGAGGGGCTTGAGGTTCATGATCAAGAATCTCATATAAGAGAGCCCTAAATACGCAGTCATAAAGGAGACTAGGACGTAGTCAAGGGAGGTATATCTGCTGTCAAGAAGAAGCTCCAATACGCAGCAAACAAGGAGCCCTAATACGCTGTCAAAAAGGACCCCTTAACTCACAATCAAGTGGTCCTATCAGTTGACAAAGGGGAAGCCCTCATCCACAGTAAAAAGAGGCTCTTATCCGCAGCCTGTAGGAGTCCTAATCTACAGCAAAGAGGAGTCCTAGCCTTTGTCTAAGATCATCCCTAGGCCACAGCAAAAAGGAGTCTTATCATAACATTTAGAGGCCTAGAAAGACAGTGCATTTGTTGTAGGTGACAGTGTGATGAAGGAAGTTGTTCTAGGCATGCCTTGAGGACTATTTGCTAGATTGATAAGCCACAGTCATAAAGTGAAAGAATGCGTTGAAGAAATCTGCTCCATAGATCAGTGTATGTACATTGTTAGATGCTTGAAAGTGCTGACAACAAAGACAAGTTCTTATAGGATAAGATTTTGCTACGTTGATGATGTTTTGAGGACATTTGCTTCAGGAGTTGCTACGTGCTACACCACAGGCCATAGCACCATAGCAAGGGTTACATAGCGCTGCATATTGTGCCCTAACCAGAATTGCAGGAGCAGCTAGGAATCAGAGAAATGTTGCATCAGTGTTATGTGAAGGACCTTTAGTTTGATGATCTTCTCAAAGCATATGCTACAGCACTCTTAGTGATTGGTTGAAGACTGTCATGAGAATTCAGGGTTGCATCTTTGATCTGTCATCATTAGCAGGATGATGGACTTTCTACTGCCGTCATAAATATCAGATTTGTATATTTGTACTATCTCTCTCTCTGCTGAACTATTGAAGAATATAAGAAGAATTGATCAAGGGTTTCCCCACATTGGGGTTTGTCCCTGGCTAGTGCCACATCTTGTGTCCTCTTGTCTTGGCTTGTCTTCTACTATTTATGTTTATGTTCTATCTGCATTTTACTATCATGCAGATGTGATTGCTAATCTGGATATTGATATTGAGCTAATAAGAAAATTGAAGTAAATTGCTCTAAGCATAGAACATACCTAAAATTAACACATGGAAAATGCTAAGTATGACATAGGGGAGGATGGAAAACGTTATCTCAATCATGGCTTTCCAAGTAGTGCCCTTCCTATAATCCAAAGGGCTTTAAAGGAGGTCCTACTAGACTAGGGTCAAAGATTAACCCCCATGGTAAGGTGAGAGAACAAAATTATGGTCAAGGTCTGTCAATCTTTAAAAATTACCCCAACATCCATACTAAATGCCCAAAACAAACAAATATAAGCACCCAATTGTAAAATGATCAAAGTACCTTTTGAATAGCAGCCCACCTTCATCAAATGTCAATGTCCCATGGTGAGAAGCATACAACAAATGCAAATCGTGGAGGCACATGGCATATCATCATCTAATGGTGGCTAGAAAGGGTTGTTGGTTGTTTGGCTAACCGGCTAACTGTCAAATGCAAGAGAAAAAATTCCTCCTATGGGGTTACCCCTTTTGGTGGGTGATAGTCTCGATTCTCCTATGGCAAAATTGTTAAAATTAGGTATGTTGTATGCTTAGAGCAATCTATTTCAATTTTCACAGTTAGCACAATATCTTTTGTTGATTAGCAATCACATCAGTGTTAAAGTAAATTGCAGATAGAACATAAACATAGATCGCAGAAGACAAGCTAAGACAAGAGGACACAAGATGTGGCGCTAGCTAGGGACAAACCCCAATGTGGGGAAACCCTTGATCAATTCTTCTTAAATGTTCTTCAATAGTTCAGCAGAAAAAGAGAGAGATAGTACATATACAACAGAAGTCAACACTTGACTTATCTAAATAAGAGCATAGATCATCTATAAGAAGATGATACATGAGGTAGTTGAACTCAGTGGAATATAAGTTGCTTCAACTGATTCTCCCAAGTGACTCCATCACCATGCTGCACCTATCATTGTGCTGCTCCTTATCATCATACTGCACCTCACCGTGTTGCATAATGTCATAGCTTGCTGCTCCATGCTTGCCATGCTTGGAGCACCATGCTTGCCATGTTGTCCCATTGTGACATTGTTGTACCATGTCATAGCTTGCTATCCTATTTGCAACATCGGGCTTGTTGTTGTCCCATGTGGTATGTTGTACCTTGATGCTGTCCCATTGTAGCCTTGTTGTACCTTGCTGCTATCCCAATGCACCATGCTATTGTTGTTGTTGTGATATAGACTAGTTAGGGCACTTCAGGTCGCTGCCACAGCCCTAAAACAATCACCTAGGCAGCCCTTAGTCTCCATGTTATCCCTTGCTATGATGGTATGGCCTGCAGCCTACCACATAGCCTTGTTGTAGCTTTATGGCCCACACATCACACTCAAATCAGCCCTTAATTTCTGCGGCCTAGGCTAGTAAGGCTTCTCTCCATTTGAGTTGATGTTCTAAGCATTGTATAGCCCTAAACCCTTTCACGGTGTCCCTATTTTGAGGTGGTTAGGCCTACGGCCTACCACAATCCTCGTTGTCACTTATAGCTTTCTCCAAAACAGAACTCCTTAACTTGTTTGTTGCCCAACTGACTTGCCTTTGACCTGCGATTAGCCCTAAACATACTCGGCCTTTTTGCAATGGCATCCAACCCTTAAAAGGCTCCACGCTACCTTATTTTCCTTGTTGTAGTTGCCTCTTGTTCTCTTCCACATCACGTTGTCCTATAATCTCCTCTGCCTTCTTAATTGCGGCTAGGCTTTAGTGTTAGGATAGTGTAAGGGATTGTTGAACTTCCCTCATTACCTAGGGCACCTAACCCTTCTTGTCGTGACCCCTTGTGGAACGCACTTAGGCCTTACTTCATAACTGCGTTAGGAGCTAGGGCATCTCTTCTAGGTCATGCGTAGATCATCTAGGATTGCGTTTTGAACTTCATGTTAGGGCTCCTTTCCTACTACGTCTAGGGCTTGTAGAGACCAGCGTATAGGGCAGCGAGTAACCCTCCATCTTGACTACGTTTAGGGCTTGTGCTAGGGCTTCTTAACTTCTACATTTAGGGCTTCCTCTCTTAGATTTATCTACCACTAAAACCCAGAACAAGTGGAGAGAAATCAAGAGTGAAGTGTGTGTAGAAATGACAATCGAGTCACCTCTTTTTATACTAAAACGTTGAGCACATGTGGTTGTTAATTAGTTGTTGGCCGACCTTGACAAATTGTCCCATAACACAAATAAATTCATATCTCCATGAATACTTATTGGAATCGGATGATCTCTAGATCAATCCTACACCTCTCGATGAGAGGGATCTAAGAAAATATCAGCTGCCATAAATAAGATGACCCACATGGAGTTTGGCCCTAGTTGCCAATTTTAACACTCCCTCTCAACTAGGGAGAACTCCATCCGTTGATCCATCTGTCGGACTGTATTATCTCTTCCATCAGTGCCTTGCACTGCTCTGCTTTGC
This sequence comes from Pinus taeda, assembly GCA_000404065.3. Classification (NCBI taxonomy): domain Eukaryota; kingdom Viridiplantae; phylum Streptophyta; class Pinopsida; order Pinales; family Pinaceae; genus Pinus; species Pinus taeda. The sequence goes on from APFE030296149.1 coordinate 60,455, forward strand.
TGAGCTTTGCTCTACTTTGCTGAGCTCTGCTCTGCTGTACTGAGCTCTGCTCTGCTCTACTAAACTCTGCTCTGCTCTGCTGAACTCTGCTCTGCTCTGCTCTACTCTGCTCTACTTTGCTGAGCTCTACTCTGCTGAACCATGAAGAAGAAGAATTGATCGAGAATGTTTCGTACCATTCTCTACTAACCCGAAGTCAGTTCCATATGAAGAGAGTGTGTCATACCACTCTTACTGATCCCAGATCAGTTCCAAGAGAGTGAGTCATATCACTCTTACTGACCCGAAGTCAGTTTCATTGATCCCAGATCAATATCACAAGAGAGTGTCTCAAACCACTCATACTGATCCTAGATCAATTTCATTGATCATCCTAGAATAGGGAGTACGGTAGATACAACGATGTGTCCATCAATAGTACTACTATGGTCCCTAACCCCATTTCCCTGCTCATTGGCCAGATGTGAGGTACTTCCCATGAGTCCCAAACTGCATGGGTATGATGCCTTGACAAGAGAACCACTCATCATGTCCCTAAGTCACCACAGGGTATCACAAGGGAAGGCTGAACCATTCACCCTGTACACTACGCACCATTAGGGGAGGGTGAGTCGCCCTATGGTCGCTTGTTGCTCCAAGAAGTACCCCAAGCCCCCCAAAGCTCCCAGAGCTCAATGCATGCATCATGCAAGACCCTCATAAGAGGGTCTCTCAACGACTCCAAGTCGTTCTCGGAAAATCACAAATTTGACCTTTCCTCAGGGCTTATAGATAGAATGTCTGCGACTTGCACATCAGTGCCAATGCGATGGAGCCTTCTCGCTCATCGATGTACCATATCCCAGATAAGGTAGTATCTGATGTCTATATGCTGGAGCAATCATAGAATACGGGATTCCTCAACAGTCGAATCCCTCCCCGGTTGACATAGAAGATCACGGTGGTATCCATCATGTGTATAAACAGCTCACTAAAGAGCTTCCACAACCAGGCAGCTTCACACGAGGTCGTACTCATAGCTATGTATTCGGTCTCAGCGGTGCTTATAGCAACAATCTTCTGCTTCCTGCTCATCCAGGATATCGCGCAGAACCCAAAGAGAATTAGCAACCAGAAGTGCTCTTGCGATCCTCCACACTGCCTGCCTAATCAGCATCAGAATAATCATGCAGCTTCACATTTCCAGTAGTGTATCTCAATCCATGAGAGATTGTGCCCTGACGATATCTCAAATGATTCTTAGCACCAATCCAATGAGGCTCAACCAAATATGAGCCCAACATTCTAACTGCAAAACATGTATCCGAACGGAAGTTCACCAAGAACACCAATGTGAATGAGTTTATGAAATTCAGAGGCATTTCCCAAATCTAGTGCAGCATCACTACCACATAACTTCTGAAAGTTAAGCTCCATCGAGGTAGTCACGGGCTTGCAATTCACCATTCCAAATCCGGAATCCAACTCCCTCTTAATTTTGCAAATGAGAGGGTCTACACCTGTCAAAAATAGGTCATCCTCAGAAGGTGCCAGTATGAGAGGTCTATCATCCACAACCTTCAAGCAAAGGTTTGGATCGGCTTCACTCCTAGTGAATCTCAGCTTCATCAGACAGTTATCAATCCTCTCATACTATGCCCAGGGTGTTTTGCTTCAAGCCATAGAGGGTTTTCTTCCACCTGCATACATGAGATTCCCGATCATGAATCTCAAACCCCTCAGGTTGTTCCAAACCTGTGGACCTGCTACATGAGCGGAATGGTCCCCTTGTAATATTTTCCTTCGGTACATTCTTAGACATGTACCTTCATGCTCCTTTTGAATTCAGGCATCCCTATCACCATCTGACTCACATCGGTAGGGCCCATAATAAGTAGACCTCCAGTGCTATAGATGAGATGTGACAACTGACATGGTCCCAAATTGGACCATCTTGCAACTTGATACAAACTGCCAACCTGAACTCAAAAGCATCTTTGGAAATTCCATTTTCAACAGTTACCTTTCAATCGGTGAATGCCACCTGAAACCTTTGACTTCCATTGCTGAAACGACACCCAGGCTCTTCTTGCGATCAGGTACATAAAAGAGATTCTATAAATGAATCGAGTTACCCTCATTCAATTGAGGGGTAACATTCCCTACACCCTTTCCGGCATAGGTGGCATCGACTCCAAGTATAATCCCACAATTGTTTCCATCTCTACCAAATTAGAGAGAGCACCCTTCTATCCGATGAAGTGCCTTGAAGCACTACAATCAATAAGCCAGATTCCCAAAGAGTCTGGAGGAGAGGGCCAATACAAGATAACACTTCTTCAACTTATTAGAAACAACATTTGCTTCTTCATACCTAGGGTTCCTTGCTTTCTTTGAAGAGTCGGTCGTTTCCTTGCTGACCTACATTACTTGTCATTCCTCTGATCATTGAAGATGTCCTTGGAATGATTGTTATCATCATCAAGTGATGTGTCCCTGCCATTTGCACACTCCTTCACATAATGGCCAAACTTATTACAAGGCATCTGCCTTTCATTCCGCCCTTAGATCCAGACTTCCCATTGAAGTGATCTTTAGGTAGGCCATCAAAGGCTTCCGCTACACCATTCTGTTAATGTTCTCTGCTTCGACTTCACCCTTGGTGAATTAGAAGAGGGATGAGGAATCCATTGATCCTATTGTCCTTTCCCAGCTGTCTTCGGTCATTGCTTTTTCACTCTTGCTTGGGCTTTGTCTTCACCTCAACTCTGATACCATGTTAATTTTAGGTATGTTCTATGCTTAGAGCAATCTATTTCAAATTTCACAATTAGCTCGATATCTTTCACTGATTAGCAATCACATCAACATTAAAGTAAATTGCAGATAGAACATAAACATATATCACAGAAGACAAGCCAAGACAAGAGGACACAAGATGTGGCGCTAGCTAGAGACAAACCCCAAAGAGGGGAAACCCTTGATCAATTCTTCTTATATGTTCTTCAATAGTTCAGCAGAGAGAGAGAGATAGTACATATACAATAGAAGTCAACACTTTGACTTATCTAAATAAGAGCATAGATCATCTCTAAGAAGATCATACATGAGGTAGCTGAACTCAATTGAAGATAAGCTGCTTCAATTGATTCTCCCAGGTGATTCCATCACCATGCTACACCTATCATTGTGCTACTCCTTATCATCATGTTGCACCTTACCGTGCTGCACCATGTCATAGCTTGCTACACCATGCTTGCCATGTTGTCCTAATGTGCTTGCAGCACCATGCTTGCCATGCTGTCCCATTGTGACATTGTTGCACCATGTCATAGCTTGCTGTTCTATTTGCAGCACCGTGTTTTCTGCTGTCCCATGTGGTATGTTGTACCTTGCTGCTGTCCCATTGTAGCCTTGTTGTGCCTTGCTGCTGTCCCAATGCACCATGCTATTGTTGTTGTTGTGATATAGACTAGTTAGGGCACTTCAGGTCGCTACCACAGCCCTCAAACAGTCACCTAGGCAGCCCTTAGTCTCCATGCTATCCCTTGCTGTGATGGTATGGCCTGCGGCCTACCACACAGCCTTGTTGTAGCTTTATGGCCCACACATCACACTCAAATCAGCCCTTAATTTCTGCAGTCTAGGCTAGTAAGGCTTCTCTCCATTCGAGCTGCTGTTCTAAGCACTGTACAGCACTAAACCGTTTCACGCTATCCCTGTTTTGAGGTGGTTAGGCCTGTGGCCTACCACAGTCCTCGCTGTCACTTACATCCTTCTCCAAAACAGAACTCCTTACCTTGTTTGCTGCCCAACTAATTTGTCTTTGACCTGCGATTAGCCCTGAAAATACTCAGCCTTCTTGCAATGGCATCCAACCCTTAGAAGGCTCCACGCTGCCTTATTTTCCTTCTTGTAGTTGCCTCTTGTTCTCCTCCACATCACGCTGTCCTATAATCTCCTCTGCCTTCTTAATTGCGGCTAGGCTTTAGTGTTAGGGCAGCGTAACGAATTGCTGAACTTCCCTCATTACCTAGGGCACCTAACCCTTCTTTCATGATCCCTTGTGGACAGCATTTAGGCCTTACTCCATAACTGCATTAGGAGCTAGGGCATCTCTTCTAGGTCATGCGTAGATCATCTAGGACTGTGTTTTGAACTTCATGCTAGGGCTCCTTCCCTACTACGTCTAGGGCTTGTAGAGACCAGCGTATAGGGCAGCGAGTAACCCTCCTTCTTGACTGCATCTAGGGCTTGTGCTAGGGCTTCCTCTCTTAGATTTCTCTACCACTAAAACCTAGAACAAGTGGAGAGAAATCAAGAGTGAAGTGTGTGTAGAAATGACAATCAAGTCACCTCTTTTTATAAATTAACGTTGAGCACATGTGGGTGTTATTTAATTGCTGGCCGACCTTGACGAATTGTCCCATAACACAAATAAATTCATATCTCCATGAATACTTATCGGAATCGGATGATCTTTCGATCAATCCTACACCTCTCGATGAGAGGGATCCAAGAAAAATATCAGCTGCCATAAATAAGATGACCCACATGGAGTTTGGCCCTAGTTGCCAATTTTAACAGAAATGTCCTTCATCCTAGTGCCTAGCGCTCCTTCCTTAAGATAGCTCCACAACTTATGCCAAGGATCCATCCTCCTCAACATGCACACCATATAGAAAATATCAATGCTAAATAAGATAACCGGCTTCATAAGTATGCTTCCTCTAGCACATATCCCAAGGGCAACCATCCACCTGTAAAAGCTCTATGAATGTCAATCAACCAAAACAACATAAGTTACAATAATGGGCTAGGATTTTACAATGCAACCCGCATAACATGAAACATACTCCTAAAATGGCATAAACACTTACAAAGCAGCCCAAAAGCTAACATTCCATCTTGGCAAGGAAAGTGTTTTCACCAACACCAATATGTTCCCTAAGTAACTTCCCTTTCACTGGGGGATTCATCAGAATGTCACCAACCTACAAATCTGTAGGAATATGATCAAGGGTTGAGGCACCCTTCTTTATCCTGTCATGGGATTGTTACCTGAGAGTAAGGTTAGCTTCTAATGCTAGCAGTTTTTAGGCCAGGCAAATCCCTCACCTTCAGCGTGCAGCACAAAGCAATTCTATCATTGACAGTTTCAAACAAATTTCCAAGGAGAAGCCTCTGAGACAGATATCGGTTGAGCATATAGATAGAAGTGGGGCCTGGGCCTACTTTGACAGTACCTGTCAAGGAGGTCCTCCTGTTTAAAGGGAAGAGGGGGTTATTTCCTTATGTAATACTCATTTTATCAAATTTAAAGCAGAGCTGGGCAGATTTCTCGTTCCGCTGGGAAAAGTGTCACCAAAACTATCATCCTGTTTGTAGGACAGAGGGGGTTATTTCCTTATGTGATACTCATTTTATCAAATTTAAAGCAGGACTGGGCAGATTTTTCTTTCTGCTGAGAAAGGTGTCATCAAAATTAAAATTATCCTCCTGTTTCTAGGGCAGAGAGGGTTATTTCCTTATGTGATACTCATTCTATCAAATTTAAAGCAGGGCTGGCAAATTTTTCTTTCTGCTGAAAAAGGGGTCACCAAAATTTAGATCTTTGGTGACTCTATGGTGGTGATTAATTGGAAGCTGGGTATTAGAAAATTGGATAACATTTTGCTGAGGCCTATTTTTGATGATTCAGATTTTTATCCAATTTTTAACACAATATCTTTCAAACCTTTAGAGAAATGGAGAAGCTGATGCTCTCTCCAGAGCAGGCTTGCAAGTGGATACAGGAGCTTGGCATGTTCAGGAGACAAAGGAGGAATCAGTCCTTTGAATGTTTTAACACTCCTGTCTTCTGATCAGAATTTCTGGTTGAATTTATGGCAACTGTTCTCAATATGTTTTCAGACTTTCATGATGCTGTCTATGAAGTTTTTCATACCTTACTGTTGAAGGTTTCCTCTTGATGTATATCTTATGAATGTCTTCCTATCAGATAATAGGAGACTGATTTTCAGGTCTTTTGGCAGAAGTTATTTTGTGTACTAAGATGGACTGTTAAGTGGCACAAAACTGTGATATTTTGTCGAGTTTTTGGATATGAAATTCTTCTAGAGGAATCATGAAATGTGTACAGCATATCAGATTCATTTATAAATGAAGTTTATGATTTTTTTTCTGAGGAAAAATAAGTCTTCCATCTCCAAAGACAGAGACTCTGGTAATGGATCTTAGATAGGGAAATAAACTAAAGCCATGAGACATAAAGCTAGGTTAGCATGTCCCAGCCTTGAAAGTTAGAAGTACTGTTTTCAAAAAATCCTCCATAAGTTGCAGGTATTTAGAATTTTATCATTGTTAAAAACCTGCAACTCTGAGGTAGCTGGATGTATGTACCTTTCAAGAATAATAGAATCTTGCAACTCAAGGTAGATGGATGTATATGCCTTTCAAGAATAATATATATATATATATATATATATGCTAACAATGTTTAATCACATGAAAGGACACCTCCCTTTTGCTGAACAGATTAAAATTTCAAGGAAAACTAACCATTAACTCATTTATTCAATATCAAATGTATGTTTACAATGCGTGAATCCAAGATATACATGAGAGGATACCTTTCTTTTGCTGAGTAAATTAAAAATCCAAAGAAAATAAACCATTAATTTATGGCAGAATAGTTCAAAAGTGAATGCACTGTGCTCAACAAAATGTACGAGGTATAGTTTGACAATAATAGTCATACCGTATCATGTGCATGCAAAAGTGTTTGTCTCTGTTGGTGCAGGTCCTGAAGGATGGATACTCCGAGTTCCTCTGTTTCCAATATGGTCCTCCTACTCTCCTTGATCCGTTCACTAGACTGGTTAATCCTCTCTGTTGACATCAACAACCTTCCTCTTTGATCTGTCGATGCCTGAATCAGAAGAGTTCAAGAGAATAGTATTAGGATTTCACAAATTGCCTTTATACATGCATGAAAACCCTTGTATGCTGAAATACACATCTATGAAAAAAATTAAGCATAGAGAAAAGTAAAGTAAATAGAACAGCCTGAATGCCAGAAAATCAGAGAAGGCTATTGTTCATGGGGTATGCATATGAAGTCATAGCCAATAACAAACATGCAGAACTTATAGGTAAACAAAAATAACAATTGACAATTTCTAGCTTGTTTAACTCTTTGGAGAAGATAATGCAATCGCTTGGTACACATCAATTGGTTCAAAGTATCACATTGGTTTCAGAATGAAGAATGGTAGAGCAAGATGACAAGCTGCTGGATTACTCATCAGATCCCTTTGGAGCAGATTCAATTTTCCCCATGGATGAAGGTTTGATCGACAAGTGGAACTCGAAGAGGGAATTTTCCCAAATGGAGACTGGAGCTTCTTGTCAGAACTCTCAGAGGGTGCTATTGGATGGCATGACACCAACATCATTGACATTTTCAAAACAGGTCAACAATAATGTGACCCATTCACTGAGATTACCATTTGGTTATATCTTTGTGGGCCTTGTTACCCACTAAAAGTGGATAACTCATAGGAGAAATTTTTTCTCTTCATTTGACAGCCAGCCAGCCAGCAGCCCTACGATGGTCTTCAAATAGTGTTATGCTAGAGTTCTCCACCTATTGCTCCAGTCAGTGCTCTCACCCATCTAACATTCTTCATGATGGAAGGTCGTTCATCTATTAATAGGTACTCTAACCATTTTAGCAATCATGTTCTTTTGTTTAACGTAAAGGGTATATTAATATGCATCATGGGGCAAACTGGATAATTGACTGTTCCTGATTGTATCTTTGTTCCCACGCTTCACCAAGGAGGTTAGCCCTTGACCCTAGTCCAGCGGTAACTCCTCTAAGGCCACTGTCACCTTAGCAATCTTCCTCCTGCTCTTTAGTGAAATTTCACCACAAGGGAGGCTTCTCAATGATCACCTAAGAGGATATTTTATGTTATAAGGTTCAAGGTGATGAAAGTAGAGATACTCAACAATGGACAAAGGCCTAATACTTCTTAATACAGAATAGTGTATCATGCAGCGAGACTAGCGAAGGCTTATATGACCTAGGGTTTCTTGATATGTAGCAACAAAGGAATAGTTAGGCACATATGAGTTCAAGAAAGGGTCTACTAAAAGATAAGATCAACAAAATAATTAAGCAAACCCTCCAATTAAGCCTTAAGTTGAAGCCCTACTAGGGTTCGGTTTCATCTCCATTCGTTGGGTTGATTGTCGTTGGTCATTGCAATTGGCACTATTGCCTCAAAATCTAGCAAGCCTTGTGAGTCCCGTTGGGTTGATTATCGTTGGTCATTGCAATTGGCACTATTGCCTCAAAATCTAGCAAGCCTTGTGAGAGTACTCACAAGGCAAGGGCCAGACATTGTTGCAACAATGAGGTAGATTGGCACTGTCACCTTAGCAATCTTCCTCCTGTTCTTTAGTGGAATTTCACCACAAGGGAGGCTTCCCAATGATCACCTAAGAGGATATTTTATGTTATAAGGTTCAAGGTGATGAAAGTAGAGATACTCAATGATGGACAAAGGCTTAATACTTCTTAATACAAAATAGTGTATCATGCACCTAGACTAGCGAAGGCTTATATGACCTAGGGTTTCTTGATATGTAGCAACAAAGGAACAGCTAGGTGTTGAGAAATCTAAAGGGTTGCAATAGGATAATTTCTCTTAAGCTTGATAACTATTTGTAATGTGTTTTTACTTTTCTTACTTATTAGCTTCTTCTCTTATTATTATGTTATTCTTATCATCAAATAGCGATCAAAACAAGAAGATCAACCATACACAAGAACACAGGATATAGGCTACAAGCGAGTGCCAAAACCTCTCCACTTGAGAGGAAAACGCACAAATCTCTTCTCTTCTTATAGATTCTTCAATTGACAAATTCCAAGACCTCTAGACCAAGACCAATACCCTTCCAAGACCAAGTTCGACCTTGTTGACGTTGTGCTTCCTTTGTCCAAGTCAAGCCCAGTCAAATCTCTTCCAGCAGCAAAACTTCGACCCCCATATACAGGTCTGAAATTTTTGGCCCCCAGCAGCAACTGTTGCCTCCACACGTGTGAGCAAGATTAGGGCTTCCAAGGCTTTTCTTGACCTTCGCTTTAGCTTCTCTTTCTTCTAGGGCTTGAGGATGACCTAATGAGCCTTCCTTCGACCTTCAATCCACACTTTCTTCAAGTTTGGTCTTGCAGTAGCAAAACCCTAGCCTCCTTTCCTTCACACATGTGAAAAGGGAGAGAGAAATAACCCAAACACTTATGTTCGTCCTTCTTCCTTGGCCTTCTTCTTCTTCTCCTTCACTTGAATGATGAGAGGATGAATGACATCCATCGAAGGTTGAGTTCCCTCCTATATATAGGGCTCCAAGGTGGATGAAATGCCTTAGTTTAGGCTGACTTCTTAGCTGCCAGGCTGACTTGGTCTTGGAGGGTATCTTGACACTTTAAAATACAAAAATACTTATTTTTACAAGTTACAATGTGCCCGATGGGGTCTTCTTCATATGACAATGACTCTTTTGACTTCTTGACCCTAGGACAAACCCTAGAAGCACTCAACGGGTGCTTGACCTCTAAAATAAAATACCTTGAGCATGAAACCCATGCTACAATAATAATTTTTCTTTCATTTTACAATATACAAAAATCAAAAGTACATTTCATATTTATGAAGACCGAACCTAGTTACACATTTTTCAACACTCCCTCTTAACTATGGACGTATTCATAAATGGTACATGGACATTCTCAATCTGAAAAGATCTCATAAGAAGAGTCGAATTGGTAAGTCGTCTCTTTGCATCATATCAACCAACATTTTCACATAGCAAGGCCTTGATTAACAACTCTATCTCTCCACAAGATCAAAGCACAAAATTGGCGAGGCCAATGACTGATAGACACCATCATCATTGTCTCTCAAGGCACATACCCCACCCAGATGTTCACATGGTATGTCCGTCCAGAACTATTCTTATCTTGGATTCCTAGTCCTCAAAGAATATCGGTCCTCTTCGACTACTCTTATCTTGGATACCCTACCACATCCTCAAAGAGCATCAGATGCCAGATGCTTACCCAATCCTCCATTCTTTCTTCACAAAGTGAAGACAAGAAGGATGTTTCCATCTCTCCCTCTCAACTAGGGAAGATATATCAACCAGTCCAAACTTGTCTCTTAAATACAAAAGCTTCTTGTTATGAAGAGATTTTGTCAATATGTCAATTACCTGTTCATCAGTGGAGATATACCATCGCTGCAACACACCATCCTGCACCAGCTTTCGAATATAGTGATACTTGTTATTTATATGCTTTTTCTTTCCATGAAACACTGGGTCTTCAGACAAACTTATACAGTTGGTGTTGTCACAATGTATCACTGTAGGGTCCATCAATCCTTCAAACAAGTCAAGCAATAGCTTCCTCAACTAGACTACTTCTTTGCTTACTTAACAGGCTGTAATATATTTAGCCTTAGCACTACTCAAAGCAACCGGTTCTTGCTTTCTACTCATCCAAGAGATCGTGGAGGATCCCAAACTAAAACATCCTCCAATAGTGTTTCTCCCATCCATCTCACTACCTCCCTAGTCAGAATATGTATGTCCAATCAAGTGGACACCATTCCTCTTATCATACTTCAGGCAATAGTGGATTGTTCTTTGCAGATATCCCACTATATGCTTGGCCACTATCCAGTGATCAGGCTTGGGCTCCACCTAGAACTGACTAAGAACATTCACTACAAAACAAATGTATGGTCGAGTATTTACCAAATACATCAATGAGCCAATCAACTGTCTATACCTAGTCGAATCTATCGGGCTTGATTTGGAACTTCTTAGCCTCTTCAATTTTGTGATCGTAGGGGTTGTCATAGGTTTGCTATTCATCATGTCAAACCTCTTCAGCATCTCGATCACATACTTTCCTTAACCTAGATAAATTTCATCAAGTCCTTGCCAAACTTCCCAACCCAAATAATAGTGCATCATCCCTAGATCCTTCATATCGAATTTTATTGCTAGCTTCTTCTTGCACTCCTAAATACGACCTTCTACACCTATCATGAGAAGATCATCCATATATAGAAGAATGATTATCGACCCATTCTTCACAACCATGATGTAGAGGTTCGGATCGGCAAAACTCTTTGAGAAGCCCAATCTTTGTAGGTATGCATCCATCCTTGCATATCATGCCCTTGGTTCCTACTTAAGGCCATACAATCCTTCTTTAGTCCGCAGACATAAGGCTCTCTATCTTTTACTTCAAGTCCCAAGGGTTGTTCTATGTAGACTTCTTCATTGATAATGCCATTCAAGAATGTTGTCTTGACATCCATTTGATGGATGTTCCATCCCATCGATGTTGCCAAAGATACCAACGAGCATATACTTGTATACCTTGTTGTAGGTGCAAATGTCTCTTCATAATTGATGCCTTCCTGTTGAGAGAAGCCCCTGGCCACAAATATTACATTATATTTATCAATACATCCAAATGTTGCATGTTTAATCTTGTAGAGCCACTTGGAAGATACCACAGAAGCCTAGGTACGATTTCCCAAACTCCAATCTTTCCACTCTTGATGTTTGACAGCCTCTTCAAAGGTGGATGGTTCAGCATCTATTAACTTCATCATGTAGGTTGCATACCCTAAATATCTTTTGGGCTTCTTACATTCCCTGAATGTGCCTTTGGCCACTCCATGCCCTTCTGCATCTAGAAGATTTCAACCATTTAGATCTTTTTCTGCTTTTAGGGATGATCACAGGTTGCACTGGTTCACTAGGACCTTCATCTTCATGATTTGAGTCCTCCACTTCCATGGTACTTTCTTCCTTAAATATTGGAAATTTGGAAGTTCTTCATCATCAGAGTCCATGGAGAGGTCCTTTGATTTCTTGAATGCAATACTTTCTTCAAAGATCACATCTTGCCTTACTTCTATTCGGTGTCCTTCCTTTCTGTAGATCCTATATGCCTTTAAATTATTACGATATCCAACAAATATTCCCTTCATGCTTGTAGTATCCAACTTCTTTCTTTTATCCTTCAAAATGTGAATATAGACAAGACATCCAAAAATTCAGAGATGGTCCACACTCGATTTCCTCCCAGTGAATGCTTCTTCAGGAGTTATGTTGTCTAATGATCTGTGAGGGCTTCGATTTTGAATATATACAGCAGCCTTTGTTGCTTCACCCCACAGAAATTTTGGCAAATCTTGATCATGTAACATGGCTCTTACACTTTCTTCAATAGATCGATTCTTTCGTTCAACAACTCCATTTTGTTCGAGATTGTATGGGACTATCAACTCCCTCTTAATCCCAACCTCCTAACAAAAAACTATGAGTTCTTTCGAAGTGTATTCTCCTCCATCGTCAGATCTTAGAATCTTTATTCTCCTTTCTGTAAGGTTCTCTACTTCAGCGTTGAATTCTTGAAATTTGTTGAATAATTCATCCTTAGTCTTCAGCAAACAGACCCAAGCTTTCCTTGAGTGGTCATTGATGAATGTTACATAAAATAGATGACCTCCAAGAGACTTTGTAGACATAGGACCACAGACATCAGAATGAATGAGATTAAGAATTTCTTTTGACCTTGAAGCACTGCTTCCAAATGGTCTCTTGACATTGTTACCTAATGCACATCCCTTGCATACTCCTTCATGATCTTCCTTGAGTTCAGGGATGCCATTCACCATTGAATTGAGAGTTGGTAAGATTTTGCAGTGAAGGTGACCAAACCTTCTATGCCAAAGTTCACATGGACTTACTTCGATGTGAACCAAAGCTTGAGAGGAGTCAGCAATTTGTAGGACTCTTCCTTCACGAACCCCAAACATCTTTGCATTTTCGATGCTAGACTTTTTATCCCATACTACAACTTTTCCATCTATAAAAGCGATTATATCTCCCTTATCTTCTAGACATGAAATAGAAAGTAAATTCTTTTGCAAACCTAGAACAAATAGGATAGCTCTTCATGTCACCAAGCTCAACGTAGTAAGAAGATTTTCCTCTTGATAAAGTCTTTAGCTGCTTGTGTTCACCAGTCATATATATTGATACTCCGTTGTCGATTACCCAAATATTCTCATCTTCAAATGTCCTTGATGGATAGTAGGAGATTCCACAATGCCTTGATACCTTCCTTGAGATGACTTGCTACCATAGAACACATCTTTAAGTACTTATTCACAGATGTAGAGATCTTCATTATGCCCTTTGCCATCCTTAGCTCTAATGCCATGTTGAGAAATCTAAAGGGTTGCAATAGGATGATTTCTCTTAAGCTTGATAACTATTTGTGATGTATTTTTACTTTTTTCTTACTTATTAGCTTCTTCTCTTATTATTATGATATGCTTATCATCAAACAACTATCAAAACAAGAAGATCAGCAATACACAAGAACACAGGATATAGGCTGCAAGTCAAGGCCAAAACCTCTCCACTTGAGAGGAAAACCCACAAATCTCTTCTCTTCTTATAGATTCTTCAATTGACAAATTCCAAGACCTATATGTTGAAGAAAATGTAACTAGGTTTGGTTTTCATTATGACTTTTAAATATTATGCAAAGAAAATAAACCATTATTATTTCTTGCATCTTGGATTTCATGAGCAAGATATGTTTACCACAGATCAAAGACATTTTCTTGATGTCTTTAGGGTTTGGTGTCTTAACATAAGTATTGTCAAAGTCATGTTGTCAAAAGATCTACAATCCAAACAAGTGTCACTATCCCTTGCAAGTCGGCTTCACAAAGATAGTGATCTCCTTGATGTCGGCCCAACTTATGGTTTACATGTCGACCTAATGTATGACGCTAAACCATATATATAATGCATGAAGTCGCATTACAAACAAAACTTTGGATCAATTTGTGAAGAAGAAACGAATAAGAAATACAGTGACATACCATCCTCTTGGTGAAACTCAGATAATAGTCTCAGTGAAGTTCGGATATCTGTGTATTAAATGAAGAAGCTAAGACACCATACAGTAAACAAAGCAAGCAAGATACATCTTGGTGAAGTCTGTCTTGTATATATATATTATATTTATATATTATAGTCTTTCAGGTTCTCGATAAATTTTGTCACACATACATATGTGAAGGCTCTCGATAAAGGATTGTTTCATATATCTCAGAAGTCTCGGATAGACTCTGTCCTGTCATAGCGAATGACTGTCACAAGATAGTACCATAAAGATGAAGCAACAGAGTTGTGGAAAAGCGAAGAACTAAGGTAACTGAAGAAGAGAAAAACTATTGTGGCCGAGGACTATAACAAGATAGCGAAAGGAGACCGAAATCTGAAGAATGCTATAAGACAGTGTCACAAACAATATAGTGACACTCTCATCATTGAACTGTAAAAGTCGAGGAAGAAGAGAACACTAGAAACCGAGGATTATACCTAGTCAACGAAGGAAAAAGGAGACCGAGGTCTGAAGTAACACAATGATATAATAGTGAAGAGTTATGAAGCAACACAGTGTGAAAATAGAAGTCTATAACTTAAAGGCCAAAGACTGCAAGGGATAGTGACAAGTATCTTGGAGGTAATCTTGAGTCAAAACACTTTTGTCAAGGGTCTTGGTATTCATCAATTGGAATCTCTATAAGAAGAATTGTGAGCGGGTTTTCCTCTCCAAGAAGGAGAGGTTTTGGCCCTGGCAAAAAGCCAACATCTTGTGTTCTTGTCTCTTTGTTTTTGGTAGCAGTTTGATGAAGTAAACACACACACTAATAAAGACGAAGAAGATCAAGCTAAGATAAATTGTAAAAGAACTTCACAAATTGTTATCAAGCCTAGAAGAATCCTACAAATGTTAATTGCCCTAGATTCTTCAACATGGTATCAGAGCTAAGGTGGAGAAGTCAAAGGAAGGGCAACAAAAGAGACATTCAAAGATCAGTCCTCAAGAAGGCAACAAAAGAGACATTCAAAGATCAGTCCTCAAGAAGGGCATCAAAGTAAGGTTTAGGGTGTTGTCAAGAATAAAGGATCAAGTCTACGACGAGCAGTCTACATCAGCAAAGAACCTTTTCTCCACAGTCATCATCAAAAAGGTCACCAAGAACGTTATCAATATGACTACAAAGCAAGATAACTCACAGTCAAAGATTATCATCTTGGAGAAGGTCGAAAATCCAAGAAGCAATCCTAATCTACACTACAACAAAAGGAAAACACGGTACCTTTCACAATCTCAGTGCTAGCCTCAAAATTTGGATGTCATTACAACCCATGTCATAACACAGCAATCTTAAGGACTTAAGCAGTTTCAATGATTGGTATTGAACAATCCTAGGCCAGAAAAGATATTTTCTCATGCTAAGTCAACTCAAGCAAGGTTTTACTCCAGCAAGGACCATTGCAACAAGGTTACAAAGATAAAGTCACAACATACATTACAACAACATCACTTCAAAAGCAAAACACAATGCCACATCTCGAGTGGACATCATGACAATGTTCTCAAAATTCTTGATTTTGATTCCTTACCTTCGCAGTCAAGGAATCAAATAATCTCAACATATCATAAAAGGCAGTAGTGCTTGGTGCTGAACAATGCAAGGAAGTCTCAAGAAAGGTTCTGGAACTCTATTGTACCAGGCAACTCAAGCAAGAATCTCATTGAAGGAGATCATTCAAGAAAGCATCAAGGTGAAGATTTCATCTTCACATGACAAGTATCCTTTCATTCTATACTCAAGTTTGGTTAAATGACTTCATGATTGCAAGGACATCTATGAATTGGATTGGTTATCAGGATTCCTTGCATGAAGAAGGAGAATAGACATAGTCCACTAAGTAGCTGAACTCATCTAAAGGTTTCCTCTGAATTTATGAAAAGGGGTATTTATGAAAGATTCCCTCACATAAAAAAATTGGAGACATCAAAGTGATGTAGATGATAAATTCAATCTCTTAAGGTGCAATGAAAAAAGGTCAAATGAATTCTAATCTACATGAAAGGAAAAAGGCATCAAAGGAAGTAGGATATCTTCACAAGGTCTTATATATAAGATCTAGGAATGAAGACAACCATTATTGATGCACTGGCAAGATAACAAATATCCATGAACAAGAAGGTTACCTCATTCAGCAACTTGTAGTCTCTATGCAAGATAGAGAAGGACAAGCTGATGGCAAAAATGTTGAAGGTTAAAAGAACTCAACCATGTGCAAATGGAGGAAGTTGAAGAAAAAGAGCCAAGGAAAGAGGAAATAACAAATCTCTCCTATGAGTAAGATAGTATCCCACACAAAAATGTCCTATCATAAGCTCCTAGATCTTGTATTATAAGATATGACAATGATAATAAGATGCATAATGGCATCATGGAAGCATTAGAAGCAAGAGCTCGTGACATCACCATGGGAATCATGAAGGACAAAGGGGACAAAATCCATAACAGTCAAACATGAGGAATATAGCTCTTGGAAATCTCATTGAACATTGAAGGAAAGCCAAATGTCATCTAGGACAAGGCTCATCATACATCAAGGCAAAAAGGAAGCATCTGCCTGATGTGGATATGCAAGATCCTCAAGGTTCTCTGATGGAATCCTCATCAGAGGGTTCACTAATCTAGAGAGGAAGCAAGTGTTTCATTAGGAACTCCAACTTATGGAATTAATGGATGATGGTGTGATGACATGAAGCAGATCAAGGGATTGAAGATCTTTTCAAACAAGGAAGTTGTTGGAAGAAGCCTAGATGACCTAAAATGAGGCATGTATGCTTGTATTTAATATTATAATGTCATGTCATATGGTTGCAGGTAACATGGATCATTACTTCTATCTTGAGAAGCATGATCAAGAGAAAAAGGACCTTCTCCTCTAAAAGAATGCAAGAAGGCATAAGTCGCACTAGATGAAATCAACATAATATGTCCTCATATGAAGTATGAGGTAGTTAACTAAGAAACTCTGATTGAAACCTTCTAGAAATGGAATGTGTGAGGAAGGAAGAGATCGTGTGATTGCAACCATGATGAAGGCGATCAACATCCAAAAGACCAAGAAGATTTGACTAAAAAATCACCTGGAAAGATATGAAGACTCTAATGAAAGTCTGAAAAATATGAAGACCCTTGACAATGGATATCTTTGGGAGATGTGTCAACATGTATGTAGGATGTTGATACCTACAGGAAGCTGTCATGATGAAGAGCCATCTCAAAAGGCACAATTTTATTTAATGTTATGTTTTGATTTCTTGAATAATATCTCGATGAGTTCATGTAGGGCTACTGCCACAAGAGTTGTAAGTACAGGTACAACTAGCATTCGTGTGGTGGATAGAAATTCCTGAAAGAAACATGATGAGGAAGAAGTAGCCATATGACGAAGGTTCCAAATATGTATCAAGAAGGCCACTTTCCATGAAGAAAGGAATGACATAACTAACCAAGAAGGGAAGTGATGGACGGCTAATACCCTACAAGGCAGAAGCTTAACTAAATTTCATGACATCAAGGAGAGAAGTTGATCAAGCAACTAAAGGACCCACGAAGAAAAAGTTGTTGATATATATAGAAGAGTCCCTAGCTAAGAGGGAGCTCTGACAAGTCCCTGATCAAGAGGGAGTTTGAATTAAATCACTCCTGATTACAAAGTAGTGACAATTGTGTTTTTCTATTTCATGTGTCATGCACTAAACCAGGATTAACAGCCATAAGTCTAGAAGAAGGTCGTGAATGGAAATGTAGACACATGATAGACACATCATTCTTGTCTTCACCTGGGAAGAAAGAATGGAGGGTTGGGTAATCATCTGGCATCCGATACTCTTTGAGGATGTGTAGGGCATCCAAGATAAGAGTAGGCAAGAGGACCGATATTCTTTGAGGGTTGGGAACCCAAGATAAGAATAGTCCTAGAAGGTCATACTCAATGAACACCCAGGTGGGTATGAACCTTGAGAGACAATGATGAAGGTGTCTATAAATCATTGATCTCGCCAGCATTGTAGCTCATGGTCTCGTAGAGAAATGGAGTTGTTAGTCAAGGCCTTACACTATGACAATGTTGATTGATATGATGTTATACAGATGGAATTACCAATCTGATTCTTCTTATGAGAAATTCTTCAGATTGAGAATGACCAAGTACCATTATGAATACCTCCCTAGTTAAGAGGGAGTGTTGAAGAAAATGTAACTGGGTTTGGTTTTCATTATGACTGGTAAATATTATGTAAAGAAAAGAAACAATTATTATTTCTTGCATCATGGGTTTCATGAGCAAGATATGTTTACCATAGGTCAAAGACATTTTCTTGATGTCTTTAGGGTTTGGTGTCTTAACATAAGTATTGTCAAAGTCATGTTGTCAAAAGATCTATGCTCCAAACAAGTGTCACTATCCCTTGCAAGTCGGCTTCACAAAGACAGTGATCTCCTTGATGTCGGCCCAACTTATGGTTTACATATCGGCCTAATGTATGATGCTGACCCATATATATAATGCATGAAGTGGCATTACAAACAAAACTTCAGATCAATCTGTGAAGAAGCAACGAATAAGAAATACAATGACATACCTTCCTCTCAGTGAAACTCGGATAATAGTCTCGGTGAAGTTCGGATATAACGAAGAAGCTAAGACACCATACAGTAAACAAAGCAAGTAAGATACATCTCGATGAAGTTTGTCTTGTATGTATATATATATATATATATATATATCAAGGTTCTCGATAAATTTTGTCATGCATACATACATCAAGGCTCTCAATGAAGGATTGTTTCATATATCTCAGAAGTCTCGGATAGACTCTGTCCCGTCATAGCGAAGGACTGTCACAAGGCAGTACCATAAAGATGAAGCAACGGACTTGTGGAAAAGTGAAGAACTAAGGTCACTGAAGAAAAGAAAAACTATTGTAGCCGAGGACTATAACAAGACAACGAAAGGAGACCAAAATCTGAAGAATGCTATAAGATAGTGTCACAAACAATATAGTGATACTCTCATCGTTGAACTGTAAAAGTCGAGGAAGAAGAGAACACTAGAAACTGAGGACTATACCTAGTCAGCGAAGGAAAAAGGAGACTGAGGTCTGAAAGTAACACAATGATATAACAGTGAAGAGTTCTGAAGCAACACAGTGTGAAAATAGAAGTCTGTACCTTAAAGGCCAAAGACTGCAAGGCATAGAGACAAGTATCTTGGAGGTAATCTTGAGTCAAAACACTTTTGTCAAGGGCCTTGGTATTCATCAATTGAAATCTCTATAAGAAGAATAGTGAGTGGGTTTTCCTCTCCAAAAAGGAGAGGTTTTGGCCCTAGCCAAAAGCCAACATCTTGTGTTCTTGTCTCTTTGTTTTTGGTAGCAGTTTGATGAAGTAAACACACACACTAATAAAGACGAAGAAGATCAAGCTAAGATAAATTCTAAAAGAACTTCAAAAATTGTTATCAAGCCTTGAAGAATCCTACAAATGCTAATTGCCCTAGATTCTTCAGCACTATAGACCAAGAACAATACCTTTCCAAGACCAAGTCCGACCTTGTTGATGTTATTCTTCCTTTGTCTAAGTCAAACCCAGCCAAATCTCTTCCAGCAGCACAACTTCAACCCCCAACTACAGAATTTCGGCCTCTGCTACAGGCCTGAAATTTTCAACCCCCACTAGCAATTGCTGCCTCCACACATGTGAGCAAGATTAGGGCTTCCATGGCTTTTCTTGACCTTCGCTTTAACTTCTCCTTCTTCTAAGGCTTGAGGATGACCTAATGAGCCTTCCTTCGACCTTCATTCTGCACTTTCTTCAAGTTCGATCTTGCAGCAGCAAAACCTTAGCCTCCTTACCTTGGCACGTGTGCAACAAGAGAGAGAAATAACCCAAACACTTGTCTTCATCCTTCTTCCTTCTTCGCTAGCCTTCTTCTTCTTCTCCTAAGCTTGAATAATGAGAGGATGAATGATATCCATAGGAGGTCGAGTTCCCTCCTATATATAGGCCTCTAAGGTGGTTGAAATGCCTTAGTTTAGGCCGACTTGGTCTTGGAGGGTATCTTGACACTTTAAAATACAAAAATAATTCTTTTTACAAGTTACAACGTGCCCGATGGAGTCTTCTTCATAAGACAATGACTCTTTTGACTTCTTGACCCTAGGACAAACCCTAGAAGCACTCAATGGGGGCTTGACCTCTAAAATAAAAGACCTTGACCATGAAACCCATGCTACAATAATAATTTTTCTTTCATTTTACAATATACAAGAACCAAAAGTACATTTCATATTTATGAAGACCAAACCTAGTTACACATTTTTCAACACTAGGCACATATGAGTTCAAGGAAAGGTCTACTAAAAGATAAGATCAACAAAATACTAGAGCAAACCCTCCAATTAAGTCTTAAGTTGAAGCCCTACTAGGGTTAGGTTTTCTAGGGCACAAAAATATCTAGAGAAGGATGACAGTGTCCCTCCATGGGGGAGTTTTACCATGCAAAAGAATAGATTTTGAGTTAAAAAAGAATCACAAAGATAAAACTCAAGTTTATTTACCACACACATTCATCCACAAGAGTGTTGAAATATGTAACTAGGTCCGGTCTTCATAATATGTAATGTACTCTTGATTTTTGTCTATTGTAAAAAGAAAAGAAAATTATTATTACTTTTATTTTTATATCATGGGTTTCATGCTCAAGGTCAATTTATTTTAGGTCAAAGCACCCATTGAGTGCTTCTAGGTTTCGTCATAAGAGTCTATAAATAAAAGATCACATTGGTCATCTCGTAACACGTCAAAAGAATTAATTTTGAGTCAACGTGTCAAATTACCCCTCCAAGACCAAGTCAGCCAGGCAGTGGAGAAGTCAGCCTAATTAGGGCAATTCGTCCTCCTGGAAAGGCTATATATAAGAGACCATTCAACTTCATTTGGAGCATTACTCACTCATTCATCAAGGAAGTAAGAACAAGAAGGAAGAAGGCTAGCGAAGGACTAAAAGGAAGAAGGAAGTCAAATTTTCTGATTTTTACACTCTCTCTTTCTCTCTCACGTGCACAGAAAATCCAAGGTTTCTGCAGCATCAAGGCTGAAGTTTTCAAGTCACAAGAGAAGGGTCAAAATTGGTAGAAAGGAAGTCAATTTGGTCACCTACAAGCCTTAGAAGAAGAAGCAGCCCAAGTGAAGGAAGGAGGAATCCTTAGAATCCCTAATTATCCCACATGTGCGAAAATTGTAGTTGTTACAAGGGGCTGGAAATTTCAGACCTGCAGTAAGGGCCGAAATCTGAAGTTGGGGGTCAAAGTTATGCAATTGGAAGAGATTTGACTTGGTTTGACTTGGTGAGAAAAGGCTCATCCTCCAAAAGGTTTGACTTGGTCTTGGAAGGGTCTTGGTCTTGGTCTAGAGGTCTTGGAATTCGTCATTTGAAGAATCTATAAGAAGAGGAGATTTTTGTGGGTTTTCCTCTCTAGGAGAGGTTTTGGCCCTAGCTAGTAGCCTACATCTTGTGTCATTGTGTACTATTGATCTTCATGTTTTGGTAGTTGTTTGATGATAAGAACAACATGATAATAAGAGAAGAAGTTAATAATCAAGTAAAGTAAAAGAACATCACAAGCAGTTATCAAGTTTAAGAGAAATCACTTCAATTGTAGCCCTCTTGATTTCTCAACAAAGAGCCCTAAACTAATTCGACCCTAACTAAATGCCCTAGCAGATTACCTTAAAAAGCTTAGAAAATGGAAAAGAAGGAAAAATATTTACTTTTTCTAAGTTTTTGATCAACACAAAGGTTGCCAGTGCGTAATCCTACTTGGGTAATGGAGTCTTTAGGGCTACTTCAAGAGATGAATAAATTCTTGGAGTAAGGGGGGAAAGCTCTTGTTTCCACTTTATAAAACCCTATCTATCTTTTTTGTCAGGAGAAATTAAATAGGAGAAGCACACTAGGAGGTCTTGTATGGATTTCAAGGAAGAGATATTCAACATGCAAGAATTATCCAAGATTTTCCACACACAATTTGCATTTAGACATGGAGCATAGAAAAACCCTAGCAACAATTAATTACACATAAACTAATGAAAAATTTGCAATAAACTTACAATTCTACCATGAAAAAACCTTCTTACAATCGTAAAAAGACATCTTCAAAACAGAAGCCAGTCTCTACTAGCAAGAGTACAATAAAAATCACTTCTCCACAAGTAGCGAGTTACACAAAGGCTAAGTCAAGCTCTTCAAGAAGAGGCAGAAATCCAAGTGTGATGATGAAAAATAACGAGTGATCCTCATATATATGAGGTCTATCACTCTCAAATATTAGCCTAAAATCCCAATAACAAGTTTGCCTAAAGTCCCTATAACAAGTTTGATTTTGAGTATGCATCAAGATAGTGGGTCACAAGCCAACCCAATAGCTCATAATAATAAAATTACGCCACAAAAGCCCACATGTGTGGGTCAAAACTCTCCATAAGCGTGACATCATGCCTTTTTGGGGCAATAAATGCTATGAAAGTGCATGAACTGGGCTAGGGGGATGTCCCATCCAATGTTGCGCGATCCTTCCCCCCCCCCCTCAAGGATCCAAGATCGGAACCGCATCCCGTATGGATCCTTGGGCGATCTGAAAGTTGGATTCGCAGTTTTGCCATTTTGAGGCGATTCCAGGAAATCAGGAATCGTGCGAGCCCATTCCACGGTTCTAGATTCCATGGAGGTTCGGGCATGAATCTGCGCGAATCGCTAGCGGATCCAAAGGGAGTTGGGGAAATCTATAGGGTTCCAAACTTTTTTAGAAATTTTTCTTTGACTTAAGTTGGGTTGGGGCTTCCCGAACACTCCCAAGGTCCTGATGCTCCTTAGATGCTTCTTAGATGCTCCCTTATGGTAAATTCTTTGTTGATTTGGAGTAGCATCGGAAGTGCTCTAGCGATGAAAATTGGTGGAGAGGCTAAAGCACATGAGATCTCCAAAACCTAGAAATGGTCTAGGTAGATTCTAACCAGTTTAGGAGATATTAAAATAATTAATATTTTTAATGGAGTTCCTAAGTCTAAACTTAGGAAAAATAAAATATTAATGGGTATTAATATAAAACTGGGTTAGAAGGTTCCAAATGACATGGATCAAGCCAAATCTAATCTTAGTCATTGATTAGAGATGTAATCTCGACCATTGAAGGACCAACAAGAAAAGTATAAGAAGAGGCTTGAGGGTCAGTTGGAGAACACACCAGAGTGATCAGTCATTCGATTTTCTAGAGAGGGGTTTGCTAAGAGAAATTGAATTAGTAATCAGTTGCAGCGAGGGGCAATGAGTATGAGACAGAGAGGCAGAGATAGTGCCGAGAGACCAGCACAGAAGCAGAGAGAGGCAAACGTTGAACTAGAGGGAGCACGCAGAGGCAAAAAAGATTGCGCAGAGGCCTGAAGGGCCTGCGCCATCCACGTAGAGGCTGCAGGAGTGACACAGATGGTCGTAGACGCTGCACAGTGCATGAGAGGGCTGACGCAGGGGGTTTCGGGCTGACGCTAAGGCCAGGTGGGTTGATGCTGAGCTTCAGTGGTGCTGGAAAGGGTTTCCTAGGGCAGATTTTCTGAATATCTGCTTCCGAATAGAGAAGTATTACTGCCAGATTTTCTCTGTTGGGTGAGCCAGTTTGGCACCCAGTATTACTCAAGGATAGACTGCATAATAAAATTAACCCTCAGAATTGTTGCACCAGTTTTCCCATGTTGGGTTTTTCCGGGGACGAGTTGTCCAAAAATAACAGTGTCAATTATGTGTTTATTATTCTTTAAGTTGTTGATCTGTAGATGGTTGAGACTGTATTGTGTTTATTTCAGTGTTTATATGTTTAAATAACTTGTTGGTAATTAACAAGTAGGAGAAATAAACCAGAAGAATAAAGATTAAATTTCTAACAGATAGACTTAGAAATTTCAACATGGTATCAGAGCATAGTTGCAGATCACAGGAGAGTTGAAGGCATGAGCTGAAACAGTGCATTTGCAACAAAATCAACTGTCCCGAGTGACAGAAGTTGATCCTTGTAGAAAGCGACAGAAGAAGGGTTGATGCAAAGGGACTACGTCATCAGTCCGGGCCGGAGAGAGGCCAGCATAGAGGCTGAGGAAGGCAGAAAGAGGTTCACACAAAGCCACGCAGAGACCAGGAAGGTTGATGCAGTTGGCTGAGGGAGAATTTTTGCCAGTTCCAATATTGCGCAAAGCCTAGAGACTCAGTACTTCAGTTGCTGGGGCATAGGAAGCGATGGGAAGTTTGCGTAACTAAAGCTGGTGGGGCACTGTGGGCAAAACAGTACCTAACAGGGCAAAACCAAGGTAGAGGGAGTCGCTACCAAGGTGGATTTCTAGCCAAGTAATCTGGATCAGTGTTGCAGGTGCACAGAAGATTGGAGAGGCACAACTTGACGATTGGCATAAGGATTTCCAGGAGGGAAATCGAGACTCAGAGGGAGTCTAGCAGAGAACTTCCAGGGAGGAAGTAGAGAGACTCAGCATGAGTCGAAGGGAGAACTTCCAAAGGGAAGTAGAGAGACTTGGAGGAGTCGACAAGAAGAGCAGAGAGATGTCCATGAATGGGCTGAGGGATCAAGACAGGCTGGACGGGGCATCCAACTTTGTGGTCCGGAAGGCCAGGATCCTATCCATTCTAGATAGACATCGCATCAAGGCCTTCGCCTTGAGAACAGTGGTGATCCCAGTTGACTAGGTTGATAATGAGAAGTACGAGGAGAAAACGGCCAAGGCGTAATGTATCATCCTTGATGGGGTGAAGGATCATGTGGTCCAACATATTCCCGAGAAGGAGACAGCAAAGGAAATGTGGTACGGCTTGAAGATGTTGTAAGAGCATACTTCCGTGCAGAGGAAGATGTTACTTGAGAATCAGTTGCGGTCATACCAGATGCAGAAGGGGGAGCAGATAGATCACTTCCTCGGTCAGTTGAAGGAGATCCGGGACCAACTGACTTCCATGGGGGTCGCACTGGATCAGGAGATGTTGGTGAGGACCGCTCTAAATGCAGTCTCTGATGAGTGGGAGACATTTGTCCAGAGCATACTGGGCAGGGCAAATCTTCCAAATTGCGAAGAATTGTGGGCGGCTCTTCGTCAAGAACAGATCAAACGACTGAGCAAGACGAGAAGTAGCAGCAAAGGAGTCCAGATCAAAAAGGAAGAGGAAGAGGATGCAACTCTGGCATTTGCGGGAAAGAGACTTCTTGGCTTGATGCTTTAACTTCTGTAGATGTCCTTCCTTGATGAGTGTTCTTGAGATGCCCTTTCCTTGATGTGTCACGTTAGCTCCGATCCCATGTTGACGTTAGCTCCGATCCCATGTTGAAGAATCTAGGCCAATTCTATGTAGTGTGATTCTTCTTGACTTGATAACAATTTGTGGAGTCTTTTTACTTTTCTTGTTAGCTTAATCTTCTTCTTATTATTAATGCATGTGTGTTTACTTCATCAAATTCCAACCAAATACATAAGAACAAGAACACAAGATGTTGGCTCTCTGTTAGGGCCAAAACCTCTCTTCTCTTGAGAGGAAAACCCTTCGATAAGTTTTCTCTTATTGAAGCTTCTTTCTTGATCAATGCCAAACCCTAGACCTTTGACTAGAAGATCCTCCAAGCACAAGTCAAGTCCTTCCTTTTCTCTGCACTATGTTTCCCTGGGACTTTGTCCACCTCCTTCCGGCACTTTGTTCTTCCTTCTACTGTTAGTAGACTAGAGATACTTATCTTTTGTACTTAGTGATATCCTTCACCTAAGGATACTCCTTCCTTCTCTTGATCATTTGAGTCCCTTCTTTATGTATAGTCGTAGGCTTAGTGTGACAGCACTACAGCCCTAATTCTCGCACGTGTGAGAGGTACCCTAGAGAATTAGGGTCCGTTTCCTCCGCTAGAGAGGTAGGCTTCTTCGCTTTACTTGGGAGGCCTTGTAGGCCTATTTTCAAGCCCAAACAACACTAGTTAATGGATTGTTTGTCCCTGTTGTCATAACCGCAGACTTAACCACCTTTTCTTCGCACGTGTGACTGTTTCTAGCCCTAGAAACAGTCCTCTTCACTTCAGTTTTTCTCCTCCTTCCTTCGCTGCACTAGGAGGCCACTTCTTCGTCCTTCGTTACCCTTTCTCTTACCTCTTTTCTTCGCAGATTTCAAAGCTTCTTGATTGATGTTGTAATGGAGTGGACAGCCTCTATATATAGAGGATTGTCCCTCCTTTTAGGCCGACTTGTAGACTGTTTGCAGGCTGACTTGTTATGCTTACTTTGGATGGCTTCTTTGGTGGTGTCACATGCTTGGAGGAGACTCTTTGATGGTGCCTTTGCTTAGGAGGAGACTTGACTTTGCTTGGAGGAGTATTCTTTGACTTCTATACAAACATATACATGATGCAACATGCCCTTAAGTTCTTCAACATTTTCTTTTGACTATTTGACTCACCTATAGCACTTTAACTTGTGCTAGACCTATTTCAATGAGCAAGAAACTCATAGACATATATTATAAAAATAATATTTCTTTTCTTGAATAAATACAAATATCAAAAGTACATTTATGAAGACCGAACCTAGTTACATTTCCTTCAACATAATCAACTCGGTCAACAGCAGAAAAAGGCGGCCTCCAAAAAGGGTCAAAGTCAACCCAAAACAACTCGGTCAACAACAGAAAAATGCAGCCTCCAAAGAGGGTCAAAGTCAACCCAACACAGCTTGGTCAACCCAGACAAACCTTGCTGTAATTTCTGCAGTCAAACCAAAAAGTCAACGTTGCAGTCAACACGATCAAACAGTCCCCAATCACTTAAAATTTTGTGCCAAAGAATGCAGCCTGAAAATATCGAAATTCTGCCCCCAAAACAGAAGTCAATGCATGGTCAAAGTGCCCAAGTCAATGCTGATCAACACTGCCCTAATCTCAGAAATTTCGGCCTCCAAAACCAGTCCAGAAATCTGCCTTCCTTCCACACGTGCGAAGAAGAGAGAGCCTCCAAGTGTACAAACCAATCAAGAGAGGAGAGAGAAGATGATGTGATGAGATGAGTGATCTCCAAATGAGAGAAGGGTCACTCATATTTATAGAATTCGTTGAGGGTGAGGAGACATCCATTGGGCTTCATGAGCCTACATTTGACTGAGGTCGACCTTGACAATTTGTTCGTGAGAAAGAATAAATTCAAAATTCCATTTCTGCTTACCAGAATGAGACGATCTTTATATCAAAATTGTACCTCTTGGAAAGAGGAATCCAATGCAATAATCATCTCCATCATATGAGCTGTCCTAAGGTGGAAGTTGGCCCTAGTTGCTAATTTTAACAAGAGTTCTATGAGACAGTGGTTGGGGGTGATTACATTGAGACAAAAGCAAGGATAAGAGCTTTCAAAAGGAAAAAAGAAATATACTGTTAACTAAGAAGGCTCGATGGAGGTTAAAGAGATGGACAATTTCCCAGGAATTAGGTGAAGAAAATTCAAAAAATTATCACAATTTTGCCAACCATCAGACATATTTATACCATGTGGCATAAGAAATTGGGATTGGTTGGTGGACAAGATTGACAAAAGAATATTCTTGTGGTGCAACAGGTGGTTATCAATTGGAGGCACACTGACACTTGTAAAATCAGTGTTCGAGGCAATCCCAGTGTATTGGCATGGCTTGGCTCTCATGCCTGTTGGGATTCTGAAGAAAATCAGAAAAAAGTATTTTAAATGTCTAAGGACAGGTAACAGAGACAAAGAAAGCATAGCATCAGCCCAATGGAAACTTATGGCAAAACCAAAGGAAGGAAGGAGGATGGGGCCTTTGACTTTCCTTTCATTGGCAATTGGCTTGTACGGAAAGTTGGCAATGGAGCAAGTGTGCGAATAAGTGCAGATCTGTGGGCAGAAAGGTTAATGCTTTCAGAATTTGTGAGGACATATCTCCAATCTACAGGATTCAGGATTTTACAGTGCCTCGCAGGTGGCAGGTCATGCCTCCTCTTCCATCCAACAGCAATGTTGGAAGAGAGTTCGACATCTTGGACT
The DNA here is from genome assembly GCA_000404065.3 of Pinus taeda. NCBI lineage: Eukaryota > Viridiplantae > Streptophyta > Pinopsida > Pinales > Pinaceae > Pinus > Pinus taeda. The sequence goes on from APFE030296149.1 coordinate 88,569, forward strand.
TGAAGGTATGAAGCTAGACATGGAGTTATGGAATGCATATGTGTGTGTAATAAATTACGAATTAGCAGTCATGTTAGAAATCTAGGATCAGAGTGGATGAGGAGGATGAATTGGTATGGACAAAAAAATCCATATTTGAGACATGAGGCCCGTGTTTGGTGGAAATCTATTTGGAAGGTCAGGACACCTATGAAAACTAGAACATTTATGTGGCTAGGTCTCAATAATAGAGTCTTAACTTGGGATGTTTTGCTTAAGAGGAGGTGGCATGATCCAGAGAGATGTTCTCTATGCAGAGATGAGATGGAAACAATTAATCATTTAATGGTTGATTGTGTGTATACTAAGTCTGTGAGTTTGGAGGTAGAGGTGCTGACTCGGAGATCAGGTAATTGGCAGGGTGAAACCCTGGAAGAATATTTGAAAATGTCGTTTGACAAGAGTGAATTGAAAACCTTCAAAGCTCTTCTCATTTTTGTGGTTTGGAGAGTATGGTTAGATAGAAACTCTGATCATTTCAAAAATTCATTAACACCTTCTTTTCAGGTTGCAACTCGGATTAAAAGAGTGTTTGAAGGAATCAATAAAATCATCAATCCTAAATGCCCAAGGCTGATTAAGGAGGTAACCATTTATAAATCAGTTCCAAGGGGATAGTTTGACAAGGGAGTCAAGGTATACCTGTCAACCATGGGGAAGGGGGCGCACTCTTTGTTCGTGATAATCACTCCATAAAATTCAGGGCAAGCTTGGTAGCTGACTCAAATAACTAAGCAGAATTACTAGCTCTCAAGTTGCTTTGTAAAATACTTTTGAATAACAATGTGAACTAGCTACAAGTGAAGGGGGATTCATGGGTAGTAATAAAAGCTGATGAACAGTACAGAATGGAGAGCTTGCCTTTTATGCCTAAGCTTCAAACAGATGAACCATTTAGCCAGAGTCTTTACTATCATCTCATACGAACATGTCTATCACGAACTCAATAAGTGTGTGCAAATGAATTCTCAAAAAAGGGGTGATGATGGAACAGGGGCAACGGGAGAAGATAGAAACAGGTGTCACAGCACCTGCAGTTATGTGCTTGATCTTCGATGCCTAACTCTTTTTTCACTAACCCCTTCTTTTCAGGTTGCAACTAAGATTTAAATAGTGTTTGAAAGAATCAAGAAAATCATAATCCTAAATGCCTAAGGCTGATTTAGGAGGTAACCGTTGATAAATCAGATCCTTGGGGATACTTCGGCCAGGAGAGTCAAGGTATACCTGTCAAGTATGGGGAAGCGAGTGTACTCTTTCTTCATGATAATCACCCCATAAAATTCAGATGAAGCTTGGGTGCTGGCTCAAATAGCTATGCAGAATTACTAGCTCTGAAGTTGCTTTTTAAAATAGCTTTGGATAACAATGTCAGCCAGCAGCAAGTGATGGGAGATTCATTGGCAGTAATAAAAGTTGATGAAGGAATGTACAGAATGGAGAGATTGCCTTTAAGCTCAATCTTAGCTGGAGCCTTTATTTTCATTTCATACAAACATGCCTGTCCCGAATTCAATACCTGTCCAGATGGATTGTCAAAGGAGTGGGTGCTGATGTAACAGGGACAATGGGAGAAGATAGAAGCAAATGTGACAGCACCATTAGTTATGTGATCAATCTGTGATGCTTAACCTGCTTTATATTCGCAGTTTTACTCCTCTGCTTCAATTACTGTTGGTTTTGAGATAGTTTCAATTTCACTTGAGAAGTGATATATTTTGAGATGTAATTTTTTGAAGGTGTATGGACAACATTTCAGAATAGGATAGGCAGTATAAACATTTGGACAGACCTCTTTAGGGGCTGTTTTTGAACATATGTCTGAATACCTTGAACATCTGCACAACATGATTTCATTCTCTCAGAATTGAAGTTATGATTTTTTCCAAGAAAAATAAAAATGAAAATGGCATTCTCTAAGCATTATACGAGCAATCCCTTCATGATTTACGAATACGATTTTGCAGACACTGTAGAGACAGTCTGACCTGAGAGAAAGTTGTAAATAAGACAAGGAAAAGAAGCTCATTCTAGGCAACTCTGAAAAATGGGCATGAATCCAAACTCCAATTCACTACAAAATAACACTGTTGAAAGTAAAGGCAAATCCCACTTATGAAATACTCATTCTGTCCGCCCTTTCCCCCTAAAAAGACATACACTTGACCATTTAGCAAGTTTGGATTTTACCATTAGTGTGTCACTCATTCCTGACTCGAGCAACTCATCTCTTGCTGTTTGGGAATCAGTTGAGGAAACCTTCTTAACTTCTCTTTTCAAATTGTTCAGATCGGACTTGTATTCCCTCAACTTTGCAAGAAGATTAGCCTTTATACTCGGCTGCAAGCTTCTTGCTTCAAGGTCCATTTTGCGAATCTTCAAAACCCAATAAGAAAAATTTAGATATAATTGAGTAAATAATTATGTACACATCCATGAAACATGAAAATACATCATGATGAGACAAGAAAATATATTATAACAGGAACACAAAAAAGATGAAAAGATAGAAAGTTGTTATTAAGAGAGAATAAAGATGCAATGGCTATATACCAAAGATTCAGCTTCATCCAATCCTGATTTGACCTCTGAAAGTTTCTGCTTCTTTTGCTCTGTAAACACAAATACAGCAATGCAATGAACAACCGGCAAATAATTCCCACTCTTTCCCAGTGAATCAAATGAAAGAATTGCTACCAAATAGTTGCCAGTTTTTGTTCTAGATGGATAGAAGAAAGCATCCCACATTAAGTTCCCTTTGTAAATTGGCACCCACAATATATGATATTAAAACATAAATCTGAAAACAAAAACTTCCGCTAACACAGAAGATATATTGTAGATTCTGAATTCTGTCTGTCGGCTGTGATCTAGGCTATAGTGGTTGAGAGTCCAAGACAAAGGGTCACGACTCACCATACAAACAACCCAAGTCCAGAGTCCACGCTCGAGCACGTATAGGTCCTGTTAACCCCTACATTTGCCCCTTGCAAATTTGGAGGATTAAATACCAGCACATTTCATCAAGCTGGAGGTTTGGAGACAGTTTTGCTTGGGCTGCAGGTAGGTTCCCAAGGCACCTGGTTGTAGGATAGATGCAGTGATGATTACATAGTTTTTGCACAGGTTGGAGAGACCAACTATTTTTAGCAGGTCCCCTATTTTGTAGGAGACAGAGTTCTAAGGCTTTTATGGTAGTATGGATTACATATTCAAAGTCATTATGAACTCAGGATTCCAGTGAGGCTTCTCCGGGTGGCATGCATGGCCACTTACTATTTTTCAATGTCTGAGATCTCATTATCTCACTGTGTCATGTGCTCAAGATGTGTCTTCTCCCTTCGCCTAGCCTTCCTTTGATAAGTTTGTGTTATTGACTGAATCGACAACCCTAATCTGCAAAGTGATCGACGGTTGCGATATGATCTCTACATTATTTGAGATCAACAGTTGATATTCATCCAATTCACTAATGCAGAAAACACTTGCATTTCATTAGATTAACTCATGTTATTTTATAAAAGTCAATTACTTTAATAATTAAGGTAATTGCTAAGGTCAAAGGTCAATTATGCGACTGACACACACCTAGGCACTTAGGCCTGTGCAGAAGTACTTTCCGAAGCTACAAACATCAACAATATGCACAAACGTGTGCACATGCTTTTCAACAACTTTTGATACCTACCCAATCTATAGGACCCCTTCTTAGAATCAAAATTGAAAAACAAATAATCAATATTTAATTGCCAAGGCAGTTGTGTGTTTGAGATCTCATCTCTGTGGTTGAACAACTTAGTTATAAAAATCGTAGTTCATTTAGACGTACAATTTAATAATCTTTGAGAGCTAACTGGCTTATTGTACCTCTTCTTAGAATCAAATTTAAAAATGAATTTATTGACAATTTATTTGGGAATTTGATCAATGATGTTGTGATAGAACATGGTAATTTAATCAAAGAGGTTGAGTCCTTAACATCTCATCTCTGTGGTTGAACAAATCAGTTATAAAAAATCCTAGTTCATTGGTATATACTTTTTAACACTCATTGAGAGCAAACTGGTTTATAGGGCCTCTTCTTCCAATCAAAATTAAAAAATGAATTTATTTGCAATTTAATTGGGAATTTGATCAATGACATTGAGTTTTTTAGATCTCATCCCCGTGGTTGAACTCAATTTTCCTAATTCATTTAAACATACTTTTTAATGCTCTCTGAAACCTAGCCAGTTTATAGTGCTCTACAACCCACTATGTAGGAGATATTGTCACATAATGTTAGATAACATTAAATTAAAAATTTTAAAATACTTAGTTTATAGTTAAAAAAATACAAGTCCGTTTTAAAATAAATTTAGATTTGAAAATTGAAAAAAATGTCTATTTAGTTAGTTTCTAACAACAAAATAAATAACTATGTATGCATATATGTACATGACAACATCTAAAAAACAAACCAACATAGATCAATCTTAAACCCGGATCTATCAAGCACCAAAAGGGATCAAATTTCTTAGGGTGTAAAATTTTAATCATTTACACCTTAAGGAGTTTGATCCCTCTTCGGTGTTTGATAGATCCAGGTTTAAGATGGATATACATCAGTCCTAGAATTAAAAATTGAAATATGAATCTAATTAAAATTTAATTAGAAATTTGGCTATGGACATTGAGTTTTAAAATCACATTTTAGTGACTGAAAAACTAAATTAAAAAATTTCTTAGTTCATTACGGGGTGTGTGGGAGGTATGTGTATTAAACGTGAGAATTTGCTAGCTGGACCAACCCTATAATCGGGCATGGGAAAATTTTCTTCTTCTGTGTGCTTGACCAAAATAATAGGTTTTTGAAACAGTATTTAAATAATATGAATTATTTAGAATATTGTTAATATATTATAAATACAATTATGCACCATGGCCATTTAAGTACTAATAGTATTATACATATATAATTAATAATACCAGTAGTTGTCTGGGTGTAGTTGGTTATTACGTTAACCTCACATAATATAGGTCCCCAATTGACGTATGGACTTAGACAAATATATTTTAAAATATGCCTTAATAATGAATTAGAAATTTGGAAGAGATGGTAGAAGTATGCAAACATACATGTCAGGCCAAATCAAACAAAGAAAAAGGAAAACAGGAAACTTCTTACACTTGGGGAATTGACAAAACCTCCAACAATCAGGTTGAGACTCTAGCTCTTTGGTTAAGAGTCTTAAAAATGAAGAATCAAGGCATCAAAAAGATGAAACTGGCTGCAGATTCAATCATAGTCATACGCCACCTGGTCCCCAAATCTCTTCCTAGAGAGTCCCATCTCAATAGGTTGATATGCCACACAATTGTTAAAGGTTTCGAGGAAATTAGATTTTTTCATGTCCTCAAAGGGCTTAATCATTCACTAAATGTCACGGCCGATAAGGCCTACCCTCAATCTCTGGGTTGTATGTGGACAAATTGGGGGAAGGAGTAGTTTGCAACCTCCATTAACTTCATCACCCACTTTCCTTTTAAATGAGCATTTTAATCATCTATGACAAATGCCAACAAATCAACATCATGCACCTACAAAGGACCATAAGGGTGGCCTACCGTGCCATTTGTTATCACTCGCAAGAGGTACTCTTTCTTAGCCCTGGCTGGATGAGATGGTGCAGAGCACGTGGGATTTATCCACATCTTTCGATCTGCATCTGGAAGTTTCAGATATGGTTTTGGAGGGGAAGCCTGCCTCTTATAATTATTCTTTTGCTCCTCCCAGTCAAAAGGTCTAGTTCTACTTCGAAGGTTGGTCTGGGAAGCATTTTAGGTGAGAACTCTGGGAGGTTTGGTTCTTGGTACAAGGAAATCAAGCCCAGCTACTCATCATATTCTGACTTCAGGCATCGAGCTAAGGTCCTCTGTTGGTTATCCTTGAGTCTCCCTGTCTGCAAATCTCAAGGAAATCTTCTCAGCTGGATTGCCAATATCCGTATGGAATTTACTCTGAAAGGTGCTCAATGTCTGTTCTTCTTGGAATTCAAAGCCTTTAAGTGTTTTTTAAGCCTGAACAGTTACCCTTCTGAGATGAGGGATAGGTTTACTTGTCTTGCTTATTATAATAGGACAAAAAAAATCCAGGTTAATAATGAGTTTAGGCTCTTTGAATTCTAGTAAATCGCAAATCATCGAGATCGCCTACCTCGGTCTATTAGATACTGTAAGCACATTTGTGATGACAATCAAAAGGTTGTAGGCTGTAGCACAGGCAATTGGGAGAATGGAGACATGAAGAAAAGACTGGGAACACAATTATGAAAAGGAAATAAAAGATACCGAAAAAGTTAAAAATAAATGCTCAGATGAAGTCCCAATTGCAGCAGCATAAGAACAAATAAATCCTCATGGTGTTAGGGGGAGACAGCAAAACAGGAGAATCTGGAAGAGAAAGAAGACCAAATAAAAGAATTGCAAGTGAGAGTCAGACACTTCTAGAGGGAGCAAAATCCTGGGTTTGCAGAGTTTTTGTAAATTCATTCGGATATGAACAAACAGCAGCCATGGAAGAAGACAATGTGGAACAACACTTTGAACATGCCCGGAGAGCAGATCCATCTATACTGTCATCAGTTGTCGGAAGAAAGGACACTGCCCATTTTGGGCATGGTAACAAAAATGTCTATTTTATAGTGTATTGCAACTCTGTAATTTTGTTAGATCAGTTTGTGAGGCTTTACGCTAGCCAAATAGTTGATAGTAGCTCTGGAATTCTAAGAATAAGTCAAACAGGAAGCAATTTCCAGCCTTTTGAACATTGGAAATCTTTTAGGACAGGATCAGCTCTTTTTTGTTTGTATTTAAAGGCTGCGTATTAGAAGGTTAAACGGTTTCGCCGCAGCCGCCTTTTTAATTAATACAAAAAGCAACCGTTTTTTGTTTAAAAGAATAATATTAGTGTACATTACATTTTTATATGTTTTCGCTATTTGTAATTTAATGTACTGCATGATTAGAACAGCTACCAAATCTCACCAGGTGCTCACGAGTTCAATTTCCCTTGAGCCAATATCCATGTGTGTATATCTACTGTACCCGGAGCAGGCCTAACCCGACCGGGGAGCTTGTTTAACCGAGTTTAGGTTTCCTATGATACAAATAACCTAGATCGAATTCTAGGGACCTGAATCAATAAGGAAACCACGCCAACCCTATTTACCCTGCGACCGATATTATTTAATCCCAGATTGAACCCTAGGATGCATAATTAACCTCGGATCGTGCCTTACCTCCATTGAGAAGACTCGCGGAAGTGCATTTTTTGGTGAGATTTGCAGAGAGCTCGCAGTATTGTCTCTCGTACCCGTCGAAAACCGCGCTCATTGTGTCCAATGCGATATTTTCGTTCAGAAAACCACAAATCAATTCAAAATTGGAAATCCGGAGAATCAAACCTGAGCCGCTACGTTGATTTCTCGCTCTGTATCTTCCTGTGTTTTGGGCTCAGGTTTGTTTGTATATCCAAATTGTCCATAATTTCTTCGTAATATTTCGTAAAAGGCAAGTAAATCTTGGTTTTTATCTAAATGCCACGTGTTTCTGGTTATGGGCCTCTTTTCACTTTTCACAAATATTTATGTAAATGCCACGTGTCTTTGTAGTGGGATCACTGTCCTTTTCGATACTTAGAAATAAATTGGAATTTTTAATATCTTTTCCCAATTACACGACTAGGTAGTTGGGATAGTGCGCTTCCGTTTAAAATACTCCATTATTTTGTACAGTTTGACACGCATTTCGGGCGCTCAGGATTCTGAGCATTTTCCATGTTTTCCACTTTCCACCGTTGAAATTTCAAGGTAGACCTAGTGTCCGACTGGCCGCATCATTTTTATGTATTGAGTCGTTTCTAAAAATCATGGTAAGCTTGAAATAATCATTTCATTTCATGAGTTTTTTTTATCTTTGAGTCATACTGTCGAAAATTTCTTCACCATGCCCAGAAAGAATACCGTTGTGGCCCTGTTTGTCATTTCAGAGGGTTCTCTGCCTAACTACTCAGAGGTCACTCGTTATAGCAAGGACCTTTAAAGATTTGTATTATGACATCTTCAAGCCTGTTCTGCATCTTGAAAATCCTAATACTTCGAGGTGTGTCGCTCAAATCCGAACCATCAGCGAGAAGGCAGTGGTGAAGACATTGGAATGTGTCTTGCTCAGTTTATGGTTCACCCGGTTTACTCATTTTCGAGAGTTCTATTGTGTGATGAAAATTCTAGTGCTCGGAGTCGAAATGTTTTTTCTGTCAATAAGTCTACGGCTATTCTGTCAATTGATGCCTCTATTATTGAATCTATTTGTTTGTTGTACCTAGTGATTTTCTATTGGCTCTTAATTTTCAAACCAGAAGGTAGGTCAATTGGGACAATGATTCAAGGAAGCGAGTTTTCCCAGGGTTTTCCCTTGAAGCATAAGAGTGCCCGGGGTGATTCAACATATCAGGCTAAAGAGTTCCCTGGTTTTTATAGGGATTTTATTTCTATGCTTTCCGTGGTTCTGGGTAAAGATTGTGATAATATCAGGTATGGTTGTACATTGGGCATCATGGATAATATTCACCTTGAAAGTGGAGAATCTACTAAGTTCAGTTTTTCGAGGTATATCGCTGAGGAGATGCATGATTAGTGATCTAACTTTCCAACTTTTAAGTCTTCAAATATAAAACCTAGTTAAAGCCTATTTGGTATACTTGATGTTTTTTGTCAAGCTCCTTTATTTGAGAATTTGGAACTAAAAGTAAAAGATCGAGATGGTAATTTGGTGTGAACGCTGAGATAAAAGGTTTCAGAGAATATTTGAATAATTTCATGTATCTGGCATATGATGTTATGTTGGGTGATAATGCTCCCATAATTCCTTTGGAATGCAGATTGAAATTACACCGTTATGATGTCTTTAAAGGTGATTGGTGTTTGGTTGTAAATTACATAGTGATTAGTGTAGGATTTAATTTATGAGTTTTCCTAATTACTTTAAACCCTAACCAAGATCTACTCCTTTGTAAGAAATTGAAAATAATACACAGCGGAACTTACTTTCCATCTTCTAAAGCTCCTGGTCTTGACTTGAATTGTTGGCTCTTGAATCCTTCCAAGAGCTTGCAATCCTTTTCTCTGGCTATCCTTGATAGAGTATCAAGTCTTCAATGGAGCAGACTGTTTTCTGAGTGATTGCAAGCCTTGGAGACTCAGCCCTTTTATAGCAGTCCCAATCCTATGGCAGGCGAAATTTGG
>APFE030296149.1:100826-130171 GCA_000404065.3 Pinus taeda
AAAACCAAGAAAATAAATTTACTCCCACAGAACTTAAGGTATATACATTCATCTACTATGTTAGACTCAAAACCAAATGAGCTAACAACTTGGTGAAACTTATAATACCATTGTCGAGATGCTTGTTTTAGCCCATAGAGAGATTTCTTAAGTCTGCAAACCATAGACCCTGCATCACCTGATACAAAGTTTTCTGGCTGCGTCATATAGATCGTTTCATCAATGTCACCATTGAGAAACGACGTCTTTACATCCATCTGATGAAGTTCTAAATCATAATGTGCTACAAGCGCCAATATAATCCTTAAAGAGTCTTTCGATGAAACTGGAGAGAAAGTCTCTTTATAATCAATGCTTTCTTTCTGTGTGAAACCTTTCGCAACAAGACATGCCTTGTATTTTTCAACATTGCCTTTAGAATCCCGCTTAGTCTTAAATATCCATTTGCAACCAACGGGTTTCTTGTCTTTAGGCAATGGAACGATATCCCAAACGTCATTGTCATACATAGATTTCATCTCTTCATTCATGGCATTAATCCACATTTGAGAGTTAGAGCTTTCCACAGCTTGTTTGATATTAATAGGATCATTTTCAAACATGCCAATGTCAAACTCATGTTCTTGAAGATATACATAATCCTTTGATTGTGTAGATCTTTTCTCTCTAGTAGATCTCCTAATTGGCACAGGCTCTAGATTTTCTTGAGGTTCATTTACAATTTGATCTTCAACAGGAGGAGGAACATTATTACCAACTTCTGAATCTCCCACAGGCCCTAGGCCATCAACATTTGTCATGTCAATGTGAGGGTTTGGGTTGGGTTTAGGTCCATTTGTGTTCTCTATTCCATTTTGGGTTTTTAACTGAGTTGTTTGGGATGATGAAGTTTGCACATTGTCAAAAGATGTATTTCTAAACGCAATCGGAATTTGAACAAAACTAGGACTTTGGTCCATAGTCTCATTCGCATTCGTCTCTTCTTCTTCAAAAATACTATCTTTTGTCATATCTCCCCCCACAAACTCATTATCCTCAAAAAATTTTGCACTTCCTGACTCGAAAACTGTATGTTCTGTTGGATTATAGAATTTGAACCCCCTAGATCGTTCAGAATAGCCTATAAAGTAACAACTAACGGTTCTTTCGTCCAGTTTCTTTTCGCTTGGCTTATAAGGCCTAGCTTCACATGGACATCCCCAAACTCTCAAATGATTCAAGCTAGGCTTGCGCCCAACCCATAACTCATAAGGGGTCTTGTTAGCTGCTTTAGTAGGCACTCTATTGAGTATGTATGCTGCAGTCTTTAAGGCTTCTCCCCACAAATTCTCAGGTAGAGTTGTACGAGCAATCATACTTCTCACCATGTCTTTAAGGGTGCGATTTCGTCGCTCAGCAACACCATTCATTGCAGGCAAACCTGGCAACGTATACTGAGGCACAATTCCGCATTCCTCTAAGTATTTTGCAAAGGGACCTTGACGCTGTTCTCCTGATCCATCATAACGACCGTAGTATTCACCACCACGATCAGAATGAATGGACTTTATACGTTTGTTAAGTTGTAACTCAACTTCCGTTTTGAACTTTATGAACACGTCTAATGCTTCCGCCTTTTCTTTTATTAGGTAAATATGACCATATCTTGAATAATCATCTATGAATGTGATAAAGTAACAGTCACCATTTCTTGTAGCCTTTGGAAAAGGACCACAGATATCCGTATGAATCAATTCTAAGACATCATTACATCTTTTTGCATCATACTTACGTTTATTAGTTTGTTTTCCCTTTATACAATTTACACAATCACTTAAGTTTGTAAAATCTAAAGGTTGGAGAATATCATTAGACACAAGACGTTCTATCCTTTTCATAGAGATATGTCCTAATCGCTTGTGCCATAATGTTGCAGATTTCTCGCAAGTTAATTTACGTTTTCTATTATCTATATACAGTGCCTCTGAATGTGAAGTGTCTATATCTAGAAAATAAAGATTATCATAAGAAGACAGGATACCAGAAGCAAGAAGCTTAGAATCTCGACACAAACTGAAATTTCCATTACCAAATGAACATACATAACCATTTTTGTCCAAATAAGATACATAAATTAGGTTCCTTCTGAAAGATGGAACCACTAAAGCATCAAACTTAAATAAAATCCTGTCTTACATAATAATCTAAATTTTCCTATGCTTTCCACTTCTACTTTATTGCCATTTCCTACGTAAACGTAGCGCTCTGCCTCACTTGGCTTGCGATGGCTTAGGCAACCTTGTATCGACATACTGATGTTAGTCGTTGCACCTGAATCTATCCACCAGGTATATCTAGATACAGAACTTAAATTAACTTCATAACAAACTAAAGCAAGAGGTTTGAAATTGTTCCCCACGAGGGGCTTAATCTGACTTAGACTTGACATTATGTTTAGATCTAAAAAAAAAATTCAAGAACAAGGAAATAATTTAGATATGATGCGTCACGATTTGATTCTTAATCATAATTCTAAAATCTATCTAAAGGCATGTGTAAAACTATTTGCTCCATAAAAACTTTAGCCAAAACACCATTCAATAATGAAACACCTTTGGGTGCAATCATTACCTTCAGGCATTTTGGTGTAGTGAATAAAGTACAAACATGCAACCTTTTGTCAATCTACCTTTGGGTCAGACTAACATATCCATGAACTAAAGACCATCGCTACTCCATGTGTGTTGCAACTAATTTTCATACACTACCCTTATGCACCAAACAACTTAGCAGGCGCCAACCCTCCTTTGGGAAAGCTAACACCCACGTCCATTGCCAGCATGTCATTTCAACTTGTCATGAGTCATCCTTGGCAATCGTCTTACAGAGAGCGGTTCGTTTGCGAACATCAATGCTTGACTCATGCGAAAAACAACACATGTATACTTTAAAAAAAAAACGCCTTTAGTTAGATTCCAAAATTAGTAAAAACTTTAGCAATTTCTATAATCATTACCTTTTAGAAATGCTTCAATAATTTATTTAGAGAATACTAAATAATTTATTTATGGTTGCCATGATTAGCATCAGTGTGATAAAATCCGAATTTAGTATTATATCAATAATTAACGTTAATACAAATTTTATGTCATAATTAGCATTATTGTGATAAAATCCGAATTTGGTATTATATCAGTAATTAACGTTAATACAAAATTTTTTATGCCATAATTAGCATTATTGTGAGATATATTTAGAGAACCTTAAAAAATAAAGCAACCCATAGTCACTGCATTCACTGAGCTTTCCTAAAATTCAAAATTCACCGAATCTCAATCACTGGGTAAATATATTTCTCTCATGTTAGAATTTCGCTATACAAGGGTAGTTAAATTTTAATCTGCTCTTAATTCTAAAGTTAATTGTAGCGAATCTCAAATTTAATTGCAAATGTTTAATTCTCTTTGCTGAGAGTTAGCAAACTAAAAATCTAATATATTATACAAATCTCTGATTATATTCACAATTCTTCGTTGCACTTAGAGAAGCGATATACTTACAGCCCTGAATGGACAAATTCCGTGTAAAAATCTTTTCCATTAACAGAAAAATAAAACAATCTTTACATCTGACATTTCAAAGGCTGACAACAGAATATATATATAAGACTGCCTCTTCAACTCCGACTGAGTCACAAGGACTCTATATGTAAATTAACGTTTAGTTTGTTATGAGTTCCTGTTAATTAATTACAGTCTTACTGGGTCAATTAAGTCCCCTGATTGTACACAACAAATCCAACATGAGCTGATCATGAACTTCGTCCCGATCTTGAAAATTCATGTTAAAATTATTACAAATAAGAAAGGTCCATTAAGGAAGATAATATCACAAGATATTTCGTCCGAAACGTTAAAGCTAACTAAGAATTGAAAAAACTCGAAGATCTGAGAAAAAAGGTTAAAATTAAATGGGAACCTTTTGAAAAGATGTGCAATTGAAGGCCAAGATTATTTGGGAAAATTTAGTTCTTCGCAACATTGCAGCTTATGACAGGCTACAAACGCTGCAAAAAAAAAAATAGAGCTCATACAAACAGTCTTTTAAAAGACTGCATTCCCGTCCTTTCAAACAATGCTGTGTATTTTGAATATAGAAATCAAATATTGTTGAAAAATTTCTTCAAAACCAGCAATGTGCTTTTATTTCAGACTACAGAGTCTGAGACACAAGTTCTGAATTATCATGACCTACAGTTAATTTTGATTCTTATTACAAGACAGAATGAACCACAATTCGACAAGTTAACTGGGCTTCTAATGTTCTGTTTCTCACAAGCTTTGAATAATGCATCCGAAAGCCAGAGATGATTCAAAAAATTATTCAATTCAGCAAAATATAGCAATAAATTCCCTATAGATTTCCTCAAAGCCTACAATTCATTGTTAAATTTGTATAAATTATGTCAAAGTTGAAAATTTAAAATTTTGTGAAGTTTTGAAAAGCTATGATTTCTTCAACAGAGTGTCTGGTTAAAGAGAATTCATTCCTTCCTGAGATTCATTGTCATTTCTTGTGGATCGAAAAATTTCTCATGAAAGCTTAAAGGTTAATACCATGACTTTTATTTTCTATTTTTATATATACTCTGCTTTGCAGGAAAAAAAAAAAAAATACTTTTATTAAACTTAGGGCTCACATTATGAGATACGGCCAGGGGAATGATATCAACAATTATCAAATTCAACCACATTAGCTGAATTTCCATGTATGTAGGCTATAAATTATTGTTATTTTTCTGGAAATATTTATTTCCTTTTACAGACTGGTCAAGTCCCGAAAAACCTATATTAAGACCTGCCCATTACAAGAACTTCGGTACATAAAACATACAGTCTGCGGTTGCAAAAGATTCGGGCGTACATCATAAACATGCGAGTGAAGACAAAAGAATTTACAAAAACATCATAAACTTTCACAAACAAAAAATTAAGCACGGATTCTTACATAAGGGTGATCTGATACCACTTGTTGGTTTTTTAGATTGAGGGTTTCCTAATTACTTTGAACCTTAACCAAGATCTACTCCTTTGTAAGAAATTGAAAATAATGCACAGCGGAACTTACTTGAGTTGAGTTGAGTTGTTAGCTCTTGAATCCTTTCAAGAGCTTGCAATCCTTTTCTCTGGCTATGGCTATCCTTGATAGAGTATCAAGTCTTCAATGGAGCAGACTATTTTTCTGAGTGATTACAAGCCTTGGAGACTCAGCCCTTTTATAACAGTCCCAATCCTATGGCAGCCGAAATTTGACTGTTAATTGACAGCTAAATTTCAGCCCTAATCCTAGGGCAGCCGAAATTTGGCTGTCAATTGACAGCGAAATTTCAGCCCCAATCATAGGGCAGCCGACACTTGGCTGTCCAGATTTCTTGACAGCCAAATCTCGGCTGAAGAAATTTATTACTGCTATTATTTCAATCAATTATAATCGGTCCATTAACAATTATAATTGATTAACATTATTCTATATGTATTTGTATCCAAATCCTCATTAAATACGTTTAATGCCATAACTTAATTAATCACATTATTTGGCATATTTAATCATTACATAAAAGTAATCTTGCTGATAGTATTTGATATCATAATTATAATGCACGCACCTAATTATTGTAATTAGACGTCTCTAAATCCCACAGAACATTGTTCTGCTTAACTCATGAGCGGAAGAACATTGTTCGGCTTAACTCATGAGCTGAAGCCTATCCGTAGAACAATCACAAATCTTGGAATGTGCAGGGGCGGGAAATCCATAGCACCTTCTATGAGCATGAGTTCGTCCACCTCCGTTTCTAGTGAGGATGGGGTACCAAGACGCATAGGTGGTCATCATTCCAACCTTTGGGACGGTGATTCCATAGACTCTCTCTCCACTTCCTATGAGGTGCTTAACTACCTTCATCTGAATTTCTTCTTCTGCGTATTCCTTTTCTCCTTCACAATGAGTTCATGAATTAATTTTCTTCTCCAATTTATTGTATATGATTCAGGCACCTTCTTACCGTGAGCGCGCTGATAGACTTATTGGGGAAGTAAAAGATATGTTCCATTTAATGTCAGTGGAGGATGGAGTATCCACCAGTTCCCTCAATGACCTCCATCACCGCCTCTGGATGGTCGATAGCGTTGAACGGTTGGGAATCGATAGGCACTTCAAAAATGAGACAAATGCTGCGCTGGATCATGTTTACAGGTCTGTCCCCATATCCTTATCATCATATTTAATCTATGCTTTATATATGGAATACACACGATTGCAACAAGAGAATTATTTGCCCCGCAGTTATTGGACCGAGAAAGGCATTGGACGTGGGAGAGAAAGTGGTGCGACTGATCTCAACTCAACCGCCTTGGGTCTTCGAACTCTCCGACTACACCGATACATGGTGTCTTCACGTATGTTAGGGTTTCATTAATTAATTATTCATTCAACTTTTCAACATAACTGCCATCTACGTGGAGACATTGCCTCATGTTGCTTTATACATTGATACCAGATATTCTGGATCACTTCAAAAACGAGAAGGGGCAGTTTGCTTGCTCTGCCATTCAAACAGAGGGAGAGATTAGAGATGTCCTCAATTTATTTCGGCCATCTCTCATTGCCTTTCCTGGCGAAAAAATTATGGAGGAGGCTGAAATCTTCTCTACAATGTTTTTAAAAGATGCCCTACAAAAGATTCCGCCCTCCGGTCTTTCACAACAGGTGAGACGGTAATACGATACCACTTAGCATGATATTTCATTATTTGTTGCGATGTGTATTTTATAGTTTCAAATTTGTGGATCGCAGATAGAGTATCTTCTGGAATTTGGTTGGCACACAAATCTGCCAAGGATGGAAACAAGAATGTACATCGACGTATTTGGAGAGGACACTACTTTTGAGTACGCTCATCAATTTTATTTCCATATCGTAAAGTCAACAATGCCTTTTTTGTTTTTGTGTAGTTGAATGCACAAATACTACTCGGAGAGAAATTCGAAATCTGACTATAATGTCTGAGCTGAAGATGGATGACTCTGAATAAATGTTCATACATGAACAAACACAGCTCGGCCAGGCCATGTGACGTTCGTTGTTTTCCTGGAAATATGTATTTTCATAATTTAGTATCCATGTAAAATTTTCAATTGATTCCTGCCGCAATTTTTGGTTTAGGACGCCCTATTTGATCCGGGAGAAACTGTTAGAACTTGCAAAACTGGAATTCAATATTTTTCACTCTCTAGTCAAGAGAGAGTTACAATCTATCACGAGGTGATGAGCTGTCATTGCATATCGTTTGCAAATTAATTGGACTTGAGCCTTGAAAAATTCAAGAGTGTAAACACGTGAAGTTTATATGTGTAGATGGTGGAAAGATTATGGATTCCCTCAAATAACATTTTCACGGCATCGTCACGTGGAATACTACACTTTAGCAGCTTGCATTGCAAATGATCCTAAACATTCTGCGTTTCGACTCGGATTTGGTAAAATATGTCATATGATCACGGTTCTGGACGATATCTACGACACCTTCGGAACAGTGGAGGAGCTCGAACTCTTAACCGCAGCATTTAAAAGGTGATAATTGCACTTACCTAGGGAAACCTATTTTACTGTGTAGCCCTAAAGCTCTTTCACTTTTGTTTTTCTTTCATATATATTCATATATATACCCACACAGACACATATACCTAGCTTCTCGATTTTGAATAAATGTACTGTGAAATTAAGAAAATGTATACTACTAATCGAGTGAACGAATATTACCCTTGCAGACAAAAACCGACATGACTAAAAATTGTGTTTATAATGATCAGATGGGATCCGTCTTTGATCGAGTGTCTTCCAGATTTTGTGAAAGGAGTGTACATGGCGGTTTACGACAACATCAACGAAATGGCACAAGAGGCGCAGAGGATTCAAGGCCGGGATACCGTCAGCTATGTTCGAAAATCTGTATGAACAATAATAAAGCATACATATACAAATATTTAGGAGAATGATTTAACTGAGTGATGATCAGTTAATTTTGTTTTGCTTGTTCTTGTGCCTGTCCAATGGGAGGCTTTGATTGATGCGCATATGCAAGAAGCCAAATGGATTTCTAGTGGGTATCTTCCGACGTTCGAGGAGTACCTGGAGAATGGGAAAGTCAGCTTCGGCTCTCACTTAACCACACTCGAACCCATGCTCACGTTGGGGTTTCCTCTTCCGCCCCGCATCCTGCAGGAAATTGACTTTCCATCGAATTTCAATGAATTGATATGTGCCATCCTTCGACTGAGAGGTGACACTCAATGCTACAAGGTAATCCCGGTGACCTTTTATATCAAAACAAATGAAATGGAATATGTTCTGGATTTATTAATTCTTGGTATAATTTAGAATTGGAACGCAGAGGATAGTGACAGTGGCATGGTGAATGCAGGCTGACAGGGCGCGTGGAGAAGAAGCTTCGTCCGTATCGTGCTATATGAAAGACCATCCTGGAATAACAGAGGAAGATGCCGTGAACCAAATCAATGCTATGGTCAATAACTTAACCAAGGAACTGAATTGGGAGTTACTTAGACCCGACAGCGGTGTTCCCATCTCTTACAAGAAGTTTTCTTTTGACATTTGGAGAGTTTTTCATTACGGTTACAAATACAGAGATGGCTTCAGTGTTGCCAGCATTGAAATAAAGAATTTGGTGACGAGAACCGTTGTTGAAACTGTGCCTTTGTAAAGACGCCCATATCGTTATATGGAGGAGGTGGTAGATTTGAATGCGAGCATAGAAGATACCATATTACATTATAAAATATGTGGCTTCATCTTATTGTAAAATTTGTTCGTCCATGTCAATGTATTTTATTGATTATAGCCGATATCACTTCGATAGAGAGTAAGATAATCCATCTAGAGGAAGGGACAACGCTAAAATTACTGAAGTGTTAGCATTAGATTTGAATTTGGACATGACACAATGTGGCGAATGTATATTCACAAAATTGATTAAACATAAAATAAAGAACATAATCAAATTAAAATAAACTCATAATACTACATCGTTTATATAAACATAAATGCTAATTTATTTTATTTTTAATTTTTAAATAAAATACTATATAATTACATATGGGCGTTATACTATGAAGTTCTTTTTTTTGTATGGTTGAGATTCATCGCTTTGGATTCGTGATGAATCTCAACAGTTAGTGTCGTTTTTATTATGCCAAAAATGTATTTATAAATCTCGCCTTTATTGCGCCATAAATGCATTAGTAAATCTATTCTCGTCATGGAAGACAATAGCATTGTTGGATCAACCTCCTCTTATGACGAAGACAATAGCATTGTTGGATCAACCTCCGAAGACAATAGCATTCTTGGATCAACCTCCTCTTATGACGAAGACAATAGCATTGTTGGATCAACCTCCTCTTGTTTTGTATAGCTGAAAGTGATTGGGACTTTTCCGTCTGCACAATCTCTCTCCACATGAAATATTAATCCCAATCACCCCTTTAAACACAGTTATAAACACCAAGCTTGCCGAGTTGCGATTTTGTTTGCAGAAGAAAGGATTGAAGTCAACACATCACAGAAGTTAAGACACTTCATCAATTTTTGGTAAATAGCCATTGGCAAAAATTTACTTCTTGAGTGTGAGTGTTCCCTACAATCCACAACACCTACCAGTTCAAAAAACATATTATTATGTAAAATTGTCCATGCTTTGTATTAATTATTTGCTTTGTGATGTATTAATGTAAAATTTGTGTTGAGATAAATATGAGTGTAAAAGTCATTTATAATGTTGGCAAGTTAGAGAGCCAGAGAGAGGGTGAAAGTCTATGAGGTAGTGAGGAGAAAATAATGGAAGAAATATTGGTGGGCTGGTGAAAACCAATTTCACAAACATTTACAATAAGTATTTTGTGTTTTTCACTTGGAGCTGCAGCCTCCATTTATAACGTGAATGTATTTTCCTATGTTTTGAAATATAATACAAAGTATGTTATGTTGATTTGGTTTTAAATCTTTATGAGTAACTTTACTGCAACCTTCTTGTCTCTACTCTGTTTTGCAATGAGTTATTTCTTGTGTATTATTACACGTAAGGCATTCCCTCTCAAATAAACTTTGCTCTTTGCCTACATGTCATTACTTTGCACCACTAGATGATATGTTAGACTATTGAGCCATGTTGAGTCGTTTGATTATGCTGAGGTAGTTGCAACTCCCTGACCACCTGACCAGCACAAATTTGATCTTCCATAATAGTTTTGGCTTCCCTTCTAGTTTTGGCTTCACATCATCAATTGAATGTTCGGAAACACTATGAGCTCTCTATCACAGTACTTGGGCCACAGTTCTATCCCGCCTTCCCACTCCTGGACTGTTTAATGATTAGCTTCTACTGCTTATGAATCTCAGTGCTGATTTCCATTTCTGACTTTGATTTCTTTCTTGATAGGTAATTTGAATTGGGTATGGAATGTTACACCATACTAATTCCCTTAATGCTTTTCAAAAGATGTAGAAATGTCCACAAGGTGTTGGGTGGTGTTGACTTCATGGGCAGCAAAGCATTGTACTAATTCCATAAATGGCTTTCAAAAATGCAGAAATCTCCACAATGTTTGAGAGATGGATATAAAAAAATATTGTGCCTCCTGGCATTGAGTTAATGGACAACAATACTATGTGCAGTGACACCAATGGCTATGCAACAAGTAATCAATAAAACCACCGAATTGCGAATCAATTTTACAGAAATATTCTTCAACCATTAGCTCTCACTAGGCCTCTCCCAGTCGTAATCTGCCTAGATTTAATTCACAGAGGCATAAATTCCATTCCCATACATCCTCTGCTGCCAATCTCACTATTGGATTTCAGTGATGACCATCTCATCTCCGTGATAGAAAATGCCAACAATGGTCAAATAGTGGCCACTGGGAGTGTTTTTCTGGACAAGGAATTCCTCAGAACCTAAAGTAAAGTGGGTTGATATGTTGTTGTGGATTCATTTGTTAGAGGTTTTGGACGGTGGCCACTAGGAGCGTTTTTCTCACGACTACATTCCTCAGAACTGGTAGTAAAGTTGGTCACATTGAAGATGGGAGTGGGGTTTTGGATTGGATTTGGAGGTCTCCCTCAAATCAATCTGGCTTTTTTTGAATCTGTTGCATTTGAAAGCCCAGAGGCACACCACTTGGCACTAGTAAAATTATTTTCTAACTCTTTGCTTTCGATCACTCTAACTATAGGTTAGTGGATTTAATTTCATTGACATAGCTCCATTCCTGTAAATTGAATTGTAGTGTCTTTTTTGTCTTATTTTCTTCATTTAAAATTGAATTACAATATTTGAAGTAAATCTATGCTAATCATAAAAATACCACACAATCGTATTCTAAACACACAATTTCATAATTTCCCTCTTACCGCAAACCAATATAAATAATATTTATCGATTTCCCTATCAGATGCTGCAAAAAAAAGCAGATCACTATGATGTTGTGATGCTTTAGAATTTTCATTTTGAACGGTGACATTCAACAACACATCTTCAAAGATTGCATAGTGATCGATGGATACACTTCAGACTAAGGAAAACAAGGATTTGGAGGCTCAATACAGCATTGAATCAAAACTTTTAATAACGAATAAAACAACTAATGTTAATTTAATCAATGTTCCTTTGGTTACTATTTAGTGTCACAGTGTATATATCATATCTGTGTGTTTTCTATTCACTTAAAATTCTGAGAAGATGATTGTGAATCATAGCATAACAGATACTTCTAAGTGTTGTCAATGGCCATTACAGATGGTTACATAGTCTAGGTCTGTAATTTGTCTACCAAAGCAACAATTAAGGACATTAAGCAGATTTTCTCATATTGTGGCACAGTAAAGAATGTAAAATTAGAGAGGTGGGTGTTGTATTTATTGACTGAGTTTTATGTAAAACTGTTGATTTCCAATTTCTGCAATATCTATTGAGCATAATAGTTGTCAACTTGTGTATTTTCAGAGTTGCAGAGAAGTGTTCTATTAAGAATATGTTGAGAAATAGAGTGCAGTCACAGTATTATTTTTGTGTTCCAATATCTATTGAGCATAATAGTTATCAACTTGTGTTTTATCAGAGTTGCAGAGAAGTGTTCTATTAAGAATTGGTTGAGAAATAGAGTGCAGTCACAATATTATTTTTGTGTTATCAAAATTAGAGAAGTGATTCATAGAAAAATTGTTGGATGTAGTAAGACTTGACATCAATGAGTTACGAAATATCAAGCCAGGTAGTAGCCCTGCTGTATATTTTTCCTGATAAAACTGGATAACACTTGAGGACTTACATTGATATACATACTTAAGGTCCGTGTAACAACAGATCTTAACTGACCAAAACCAGTGCTTGATTATATTTTTTGAGTGGTGATAGGATGGGGCAGTGGACGCAAGTTGCTTTAGTGACTATCAAGGAGCCCTATGCTTTAGAAACTGCTATCCTTCTTAGTGTAAGTATGATTTTCTTAGTTTATCAATGCTCTACAATTGTAAGCTTTAAAGGGTAAATTCTCTGCTGTGATTTCGTTACAAGTGGATTTTGGTTGGGATTTGAATTTGCTATAAAGTGATGGAATTCAAGATGTAACTTTACTGATAGTCACATTCAAATTGACATGGCATTCTAAATATAGTTTTGGTTTTCTGGTACAAATACAAAAAGTGAAAAAAATTGTAGGTTTTTTATGTTTTTGGCTTTTTTGAACCAGGGAGCAACAATCCTCAATCAGGAGGTGTATATAGTGCCATGGGGAGGATCAAAGGTGGCAGTTAATCAATGGGAAAAGCAAATGATAAAATTTCATGAAGAGGGCAACGCATGAGGAGTATTTTCATTTACTTATTTTTACTCTATATTTTTTATTTATTTTTATATGTGGAGGAAGAATGTTCAAATAAGTTTAAGAAGAATTCTATTTCCTCAAAATAGCATTAATACTGCACTTAGATCTAGACCTTGCTTCCTGCCATAGTCGTTCTTGTATCAAATCAATTTTATGGTCTCTGTATATGTGTTTAAATGTCTGATATTTCAATTTTGTTTTGAGGTCTTTGATAAATGAGTACCATTCATGGGTAAACAACAATACTTTTCTCCTAGTGTATAGTTCCAAGATCAAGATTGGATCATGTAGATTACCTCAAAGGCTATTTTAGTCAAGGATATTGAGAGTAACCTAGAATAAGATTTTACTTGTGAAAAGAAAGGAAAATAATGAAAATCAAATTTCATTTATTTTGACTGTTTTGTAAGAAAATGTCTTAAATGTAATCTTGCTTTACAAACTGTCTGTAAATAACTATTTGCAGATAAGGAAGATCCTACCCTTTAAATTCTACTTATTCCTATAGTTTTGTAGAATAGAAGTAGCTTAAAAAGGCCACCTACCTTACCAATGGAGAAAAGTAAAATTTAGATATTACATCAAAATTTAGAAACTCATACTTCTTAGTGATTGATGGATACACTTTAGACTGAGGAAAAAAAAGATTTGGAGGCCCAATACTGCATTGAATCAAAACTTTTGATAACAAATAAAACTAAATGTTAATTTAATCAATCTTCCTTTGGTTACTATTTAGTGTCACAGTATATATATCATATCTGTGTGTTTTCTATTCACTTAAAATTCTGAGAAGAAGATTGTGAATCATAGCATAACAGATACTTCCAAGTGTTTTCAATGGCCATTACAGATGGTTACACAATCCAGGTCTGTAATTTGTCTACCAAAGCAACAATTAAGGACATTAAGTAGCTTTTCTCATACTGTGGCATAGTAAAGAACGTAAAATTAGAGATGTGGGTGTTGGATTTCTTGACTGAGTTTTATGTAAAAGTGTTGATTTCCAATTTCTGCAATATCTATCGAGCATAATAGTTGTCAGCTTGTGTATTATCAGAGTTGCAGAGAAGTGTTCTATTAAGAATTGGTTGAGAAATAGAGTGCAGTCACAATATTATTTTTGTGTTATCAAAATTAGAGAAGTGATTCATGGAAAACTTGTTGGATGTAGTAAGACATGACATCAATGAGTCAAGAAATAGCAAGCGAGGCAGCAGCCTTGGTGTATATTTTTCCTGATAAAACTAGATAACGCTAGAGGATTTCCATTTATATACATACTTAAGGTCTGTGTAATAGCAGACCTTAACTGGCCAAAACCAGTGTGTGATTTTATTTTTTGGGTGGTGATAGGACGGGGCAATGGACACAAGATGCTTTAGTGATTATCAAGGAGCCCCGTGCTTTAGAAACTTCTATCCTTCTTAATGTAAGTATGATTTTCTTAGTTTATCAGCGTTTTGCAATTGTAAGGTTTAAAGGGTAAATTCTTTGCTGTGATTTTGTTACAAGTGGATTTTGGTTGGGATTTGAATTTGGTATAAAGAGACGGAATTCAAGATGTAACTTTATTGATAGTCACATTTAGATTGACATGGGATTCTGAACATAGTTTTGGTTTTCTAGTAAAAATACAAAAAGTGAAGAAATTTGTAGGTTTTTGATGTTTTTGGCGTTTTTGAACCAAGGAGCAACAATCCTAAATCTGGAGGTGTATATAGTGCCATGGGGAGGATCAAAGGAGGTAGCTAATCAATGGGAAAAGCAAATGATAAAATTTCATGAAGAGGGCAACGCATTGGGAGTATTTTCATTTACTTCTTTTTACTCTTTTCTATTTTTTATTTATTTTTATATGTGGAGGAACAATGTTCAAATAAATTGAAGAAGAAATCTGTTTCCTCAAAATAGCATTAATACTGCACTTAGATCTAGACCTTGCTTACCCTACCATAGTTGTTCTTGTATCAAATCAATTTTATGGTCTCTGTATATGTGTTTAAATGTCTGATCTTTCAATTTGTTTTGAGGTCTTTGATAAATGAGTACCATTCATGGGTAAACGATAGTACTTCTTTCCTATTGTATAGTTCCAAGATCAAGATTGGATCATGTAGATTACCTCAAAGGTCATTTTGGTCAAGGATATTGAGAGTAACCTAGAATAAGATTTTATCTGTGAAAAGAAAGGAAAATAATGAAAAACAAATTTAATTTATTTTGACTATTTTGTAAGAAAAATTCTTAAATGTAATCTTGCTTTACAAACTATCTGTAAATAACTATTTGCAGAGAAGGAGGATCCTACCCTTTAAATTCTACTTATTCTCGTAGTTTTTGTAGAATAGAAGTAGCTTAAAAAGGCCATCTACCTTACCAATGGAGAAAATTAAAATTTAGATATTACATCAAAATTTAGAAAATCATACTTCTTAGACTGAAAAATGATTTTCTCAATTAGCCTATGATATCTTGAGGATATTAACATTGTTGTTATTAGACAGTTTGAAGTCCTTGATAAGCAACTGAGATTTTTTGTTCCATTTTGCTGACCAGGCAGTAAAAGTAGTTACAACAATGCTTTCAAAAGGTTATACCCTAGGAAAAGATACTTTAAGCAAAGCCAAAGAGTTAGACGAGAAGTATCAAGTGATGGACACTGCTGCAACAAAGGCAGAAGATTTTGCAAAATTCTTCGGAGAGATATCAAAAGCAGCTTTGATTACAGCTGGGCATGCAGCTTGCAATGCAGGAACAACAATTATCAACATAGTTATTTTGCATTATGAGCACTGATGGTTGTTGTGGATCTTGATAGGGCAGCAAAGCTACTGCTAATTTTGGTAATAGGAATAATGCAACAAAGAAGTAGACTTGAAGTATTATGGCACTATCAAGTTAGAACTGTAATGTAGTGGTGTTGGCCTTCAGGTTTATGTGTCTCATAATTAAGTATGTATGTAATGTTGTAAGTTCTTGTCCATAAGGACATGTGAGTGTGTAAGAGACTGCTAAAGATATTTGAAATCATCTTCTATAATCATGACCATGTAGCTATGTGGGGTAGAGTCAAAGTCGTTGGTGGGAATGTATGATATTGTGTAGAATCAAAGTCATTGGTGAGAATATGTGATATTGTGGAATATCTATGACCTGCAAATAATATGTCATAAATAAGGATGGTTCAAATTGCAAGATCACATAGATTAAGGATTCTCTTTAAATTATTTAGGTAGTGTAAATGAAATTTATTAGATAAATTGGTTTCAAATATATGTTATGGAAATGAAATTTAAGAAACAGGGAAAACAAAACCTCGTTACGGTTCAAATATCGTCTCTGTGGATTCATCTATCAGAAGTAAGAATTTTCTTGAATGACTATTCTAAGCTTGCAGGTGTTATACAATTATTGTTGATTGCACCGTGGAGAATAAGGGATTTCTATCAGAAATGCATATGCCTATTTTTCTTCATGATAAGAATGTTTAGATTGCCTTGTATTTCCATTGAATTTCTTTATTTTCTTGTATGATAGTTTATTCAAATAATTTATAGTGATCATTGTGATCATTCCATGATAAGAGCAAAAACTCCAATACTAAAACTTCAATCAAAATTTCCAATCTGTTTAAATACATCTGTTGAATGGTGAGCTCAGAGACCACAAACATGGCATATCAGTAGATAACTAGATCTAATAATTCAGTAACATGAATATAGTGGACAACACACAGTAGTTTGAATCAAGAGTTAATATTTTTTTATCCACAAAATATAAAAGTTACACCGTGTAGTTTGAAACAACAGTTAATATTTTCTTATCCACACAATATAAAATTTACACCGTTGTCGTGAAGGGATTACAATGTCTTCTCAAAAGCCTGAGGCACCCTCTCAGTAGATTCACTCTACTCATTCTAGCTATATAGAAGCCTAACTACAATGCTCTCCCAACTTGACTTGACAAGAAAGGAAACATAAATGTTGCAAAGGAAATGCCATAAGGCATAAAGTGGGGGAGAATAGTGACATGTAAATGGAAATTATTGAAAGCAAGGGTGGATGATCAGAAACCAAGTGACCAGTGTGTGTTTAATCAAAATATTGGGCAAGTGTTCTTTGGATTGGTGATCATTGGTAAAATTGCAAGGAGGAATATATATATCAGTGAAAGCTCATTGTTGGGAGAACAATGAGTGCAGTTTTACTGCAATATCTTTTCCTGCTGGCACTTTAATTGCTATATATTTTCCTTATGTCAAGCTCATGCTCTTTAGAAGTCCTAGAGAGCAGTTTCTCTTGACTATCTATCATGCTCAATTGTGTAGATTTTGATTTCAATTGGAGCCAGAGAAAGCAATGTAAGAATGTCATTCTTGATCACAATAAAACAAGCGGTTGGAGGATATCAGAATCGAAGTGACCAATACATGTTTAGTCATAAGACTAAGCAAGTTCTCTATGAATTGGCGATCATTGGTAAAATTGCAAGGAGGAGAAGATATAGCAGTGTAAGTTCAATGTTTGGAGAACATTGAGCACACTTTGACTACTACATCTTTTCCTTCTGGAACTTCTACCGCTATAGTTTTTCTTTCTGTCATGCTCCTACTCCAATATACTATATTCTCATTCCATTTTCATTAGAAAACACAATACAACTATAGTCCTGGGCATAGCTCTCTCTCCATGAAGTCCATCTAATCTTATTCCTTCCGTGATGACAAGTTTTGGATTTCATTCCAAAAAGATGCATATGTTTGACAAATTTGATACGAAAATCAAGTTTATATCTAGAAAGTTCGTAGATACTAGGCACAATCACTACCTACCATGTAATCACAATCTATATGGAAGGAATTTTCATAGATATATATGTCATCCTGCAAATCTTCAAAACTCATTTGCCCCTCCTCTTCAAAACTCGTCTGCCCCTTTTTTTAGGAGAACAACTCTGAGCAACCAAACATTGTCATTTTGTCTTCACAAGGAAGGTGTTCTCTACCAAGCCTAGCTTCTCTCTCAGAATCTTAACATCCCCTTTGCAAAGGGTTTCATTAGAATGACACAACCCGCATTTAAATCATTTATCCACCCCTCTCCTAATTAGAAATACAATTTTGGGTTCTTTACTAATTTTCTCCACACCCATTTAATCTAACAATGGACATAGAGCACGTATATTTATATCTGTGTTGGAAATACCATTTTATACTTTAATGTTTACCATTTTTGTTTTATTATTATTACTTGAATTTCTTCTTAACAAGTGGTTGTGTTTCTTTTGGTTTTAGTGAAAGAATGGGCTCCAATGTTGGCTCTCTTATTATGGAGTATAATTCATCTTTGAGAAATTTTCAATTATTAAATTAGCTTAGTCAATTGCTTAAAATATTAAATTTATTTCAAAACGTTTTTGTTACTTTATAGGTTAGACACTAGCTTGAAAGATTAACCCTCTGAGTGCGGAGGGTTTTTGTTACTTTATAGGTTAGACACTGGCTTAGAAGGTGTTCTCTACCACGCCTAGCTTCCCTCTCAGAATCTTAACATCCCCTTTGCAAAGGGTTTCATTAGAATGACAACAAGTCACATTTAAAGCATTTCTCCACCCCTCTCCTAATTAGAATTACAATTTTGGGTTCTCTACTAATTTTCTCCACACTCATTTAATCACATTCCAAGGCATTTTTTAAAATGTGGATGTGATAAAAGGTTGTTGTGGATGGTGTTGTTTGTATATGGGAAATTTCTTGATCATTGTGTATAATCCTAATGTTGATAGATATGTCTACTAAGTGGTTCCAGTTAATGGGGTATTGATTTGAGTGTTCAATATATTTTTATTCTTTATCAAAGTATTCTTTTGTTGTATTTGTGTTCTTCAATTTATGCCTTAGGGCATTTCCTTTGCAACATCTGGTGCAAATGCTAGTTCATAATTATATTGAAAATAAAATTTTCCTTACTTTATTAAAATATTTCCTTTCAATCTTGAATATGTTGTATACACATTTTTTAAAGAATTATAAGATTGTAACTTTTGATTAATAAATGTTATTTTTAATATAAAATTAAATTTGGTTTTTTTAAATATATTAATTCCAATTAAGTGGTAAAATGCTAATATTTGATTTATAATTTTATTAAATTATTGACATTTTATTTTGAAATAAGCTTACTAGATTTTTACTTTTGGTTTAAAAAAAAATGATAATTGGAATTTCAATTTGAGCCGATATTATTCCTAGTTCTAAAAGATTATCCAACCTTTTAAGGTGATGATTTTAATTCAAGCATAAAAGAAATCATTTCACTCATCTCATCTGTACTATTAATCTGTCGCATTAGAAGTACATGAGGAGCACATGAAGGAACGACAGACTTAGAGACGGACGTTTTCATACAGGAGGCGATGGATTACATCTCGCTTGTTAAGAAGCAAGTTACGACCATGCAGGGACTTGCAGAATATTACACAAACTTAGCACTCGTGCTACCTGCCATGTCTAAGTTTAAGAGAATCGGCTGTCATGCTGCTTAACCGTGAAGGTGGTTGTTCCTATATGTCATAGGAAGAAGTTATTACATCACACCATTTCAGGGTTGTAAACTAGAAAACTCGGATTTAAAAATAAAGTTTGATTTATATGCCGAATGAGCAATTTTCTAAATTTTATGTGTTTTATGATTAGTATTTTGAATTTATTTACCTCTTTTGAATTTCTTTATTGTTATCGAATGAGCAATATTCTAAATCTTATATTATCATGAGCATTTTGAATCTCTTTTATTGTTATCGAATGCACAATTTTCTAAATCTTATATGCGTTTTATGATGAGTATTTTGAATTTATTTACCTCTTACATATTATCATGAGCATTTTGAATCTCTTTATTGTTGTTTACCTCTTTTTACATATTAGCACCATTTATACATACAAATTCCATTTATATATACAAAATCCTAATGATTAGTAAGTGGATTTTCACATGGTGTTTCATGAAGTGCGCACATGCTTGCATGACATCCCTATGAAGCGCACATGCGTCCATGGTGTCCCTATGAAGATTCATCAACCCCCGGTTTCCAAGAACGTTCAATTCTGGGAGATTTGATGTTTTAAGACGGATGACGATGTGAATCAATCTAAGTTGTAATAGATAATGACCATGACAAACTTTTTACAACACGAGTTAAACAAGGTTGACACACCATCATGGACATAACATATATGGATATTTACTTCATAGATAAACCACCCAATGGTGCGTCACTTGGTGTATGTAGTTCATCATTCATCAAACTAATCTTATGAAATTCATTTGTTATAACTTTTTATTTCATTTTTCATATGATGGAGGGATACAAACTCTATTCAAAATAGAAATCAGGTATAATTATGCTTTTTTATGCAATAGAAATCAGTACAATTATGCTTTATCTAATGTACCATTGGAATGCAATTACTTGTTGAATTGTATAGAAATCAGGTACAATTATGCTCTATCTAATGTATTATTGAAATGCAATTGTTTTACTCATGAATTGTATCAATTATTTTACTCACTAAATTGTATATTGTATGTATCAATTGACGAGAGAATTGAATATGCACTGTAATGTACCATTGGAATGCAATTATTTTACTCATTGAATTGTATAGAAATCAGGTACAATTATGCTCCATCTAATGTATCAATGGAATGCCAATATTTTACTCATTGAATTGTATCAATTATTTTACTCACTGACTTGTATAATTGAAGAGAGAATTGAATATCCATCTAATTGTAGAATAGTTATTTAATTTGGAATTATATATATATATATATATGATTTTACTCATTAAAGTGTATCAATTGAAGAGAGAATTGAATATGCATCTAATTATAAACTAGTTATTTCGATTAACAATAAGTATGAATATGCACCTAATTACATTAATATAGGTTGTAATCTGTGATGATATATGTCTAATTTTTAAAAGAATATTCATAAATATCAAGTTTTTTATATATCATATAAAGTGTATTGTAAGACTCATTAGTTAAGTTAAAATTTGGGTTCCCCATGCAATCTACTCATCCATTTACAATCTATTCATCCAGTTGTATATTGAATGGTTACTATACAAATATAATTATCATCTAAGATATAGGATGATTCTTATGAAGGTTTCTTATATATTATATAAAGTGTGTTGTGGGACTCATTAGTTAAGTTAAAATTTGGGTTCCTCATGCAATCTACTCATCCATTTGCAATCTATTGATCCATTTATATATTGTTACTATACAAATATAATTATCATCTAAGATATAAGATGACTCTTTTAGAGGTTTGCAATCTATTGATCCATTTATATATTGTTACTATACAAATATAATTATCATCTAAGATATAAGATGACTTTTTTAGAGGTTTCTTATATATTATATAAAGTATGTTGTGAGATTCATTAGTTAAGTTAAAATTTGAATTCCTGAAGCAATTTACTCATCCATTTGTATATTGAATTGTTACTATACAAATATAATTATCATCTAAGATAGAGGATAACTCTTATGAAGGTTATGGATTGGTGATTC
Source organism: Pinus taeda (assembly GCA_000404065.3). Lineage (NCBI taxonomy): Eukaryota > Viridiplantae > Streptophyta > Pinopsida > Pinales > Pinaceae > Pinus > Pinus taeda. The sequence continues at coordinate 122,365 of APFE030296149.1, forward strand.
AAATTATGTATTAATTTTTTTTGAAAAATTAGATCACACCTTCATAGCTTAAAAACATTTGTATCTACGTTATTCACAAATGAGATTTTGTGTTTTAGTATTTCTTATGTCCAGTTCATGATTCCATTTCGGTTCTAATTCATTTCCCGTTTATGTTACTTTGGTGTACACTAATCATAAGAAGTACACATTAGGTTATTTTATTGTTAAAGTTGTGGCAAGGGAGAGTGTTTCATATTTTTATAAAAGAAATTTTCATTTTTTATTATTTACTTCATATAAATTTTTTTTTTTTTGGAATGGAGAGGAATGTAGAAGCCATCCGAGAACGTAATTACTAATGTAATTACTAGTATACTTCTAGGATTATGATATGTTATTAGTAAATTTCAGAAGCCATCCCATAACGTAATTACTAATGTAATTACTAGTAAACTTCTAGGATTACGATATGTTATTAGTAAATTTATGAAACCATCCTAGAACGTAATTACTAATGTAGTTACTAGTAAACTTCTGGGATTATGATATGTTATTAGTAAATTTTTTAAGCCATCTGAGAACGTAATTACTAATGTAATTACTAGCAAATTTCTGGGATTACGATATGTTATTAGTAAATTTCTGGAGTTATGATATGTCATTACTAGTAAACTTCTCGGGTTGCAATATGTTATTAGTAAATTTATGGGGTTATAATATGTCCTCTATAGGTGGAATTTGAACCTAGGTATTTTAATATAAAATAAAATTAACATGAATTTTCTAATTATAAGACTACGATATGTCCTCACCTAGATATGTCCTCCACTGTGTAGCTTGGAAACCAACTGCTGGAATGTAGCCCCAGAAACAACAGGTAGAATTTGAACCTGGGTATTACAAAAAAATTTAATATAAAATTAATTAACATGATTTTTATGTTTATAATTTATAAAATTAATTAATATGATTTTTCTGATTATATAAAATTATATGTTATATATTGTTGTCGATGTTTTATTTTTATAATATATTTTGATAAATTGATGTTACCATAAATAATAATAATAATTTAATCTTAAGCTTATTATGTATTGAATTGATATATTAAGTTTTTCATCTCACACAAAAAAAATTATTTTACATATTTATTTGGTTACAAAAGTTTATGGAAGTGTACATACTCTACTCAAAAAACACATATCATTAATCATTATTATTAAATAATTTAAAATTACATGTTGTGTGGATTGTTATGATATAAAATATACCTTAATTAATAATAATATAATTATGATACATCATATTTTGAGATATACCTATTAATAAAACAGAGAAATATCTATTATGATACATCATATTTTGAAATATACCTATTAATAAAACAGAGAAACGTCTCTATACAACTTTTTGACATCAAAATCTACAAAATAGTTGTATATTTCTACCTCTCTTCTAAATTTAAACTTTTAAAATCATTTAAGGAAAAACAGAGAAACATTCTTAACCATTCAATTTTTACATTTAAACCATTAAATTATTTAAAATTTAATATAAAACCTACATAATTTATAATTTTATTATATTTTAAGTTGTCAAGAATTTTATGAAGTTTTATAACTTTTCCCTTAACCGAGAGAAGGGAAGTGGAAACATAAGTGAAAACGAAGAATCCGTGATCCTAGAAACCGAGGGCTGGTCAAAACCGTTCGGCAATATAGTTTGGATAGAGTGTGGCTAGACCTAGCAAGTCGAGAATGGAACCCAACATTTCGAATAAAAAAATGGATGTCTACGCGAACCCGTAAGGCTTTCCACCGGCTTTTACTCTTTCTTTCAAATAATGGACACAACCTCTAGCTTCTTCGTTGTAGCTCAAATGCATCATAGTAGCTTTCACTTACGCTAAGCTTTATAATTTATTTCTATAAATCTTTTATAACTTAATTGATTTAATGGTATCTAGATAGTGTGTCAACCTCGCACATGGTTATCTCATAAACTACATTTTAAATTGTAAAAATATTGCAATATGTGAAATTTAAAAAAAGGGGTTGAGTCAAAAGGACGTCGATTCTAGCGCTGGTCAGGAGGATGGCTTGTTTGGGATGATGAGCTTTTTTGAAAAAGAAAACCTAAATTGCAGGACAACCATTAAAAGCTAGCTGGTGCAAGAATTTAAGAGATTGGTTTTTGAATTAAATGCACTACAAAAGAAAGTACACATGCCCACGTTGATTGAGAAACAACAAGAAGGAAGAGTATAGGAAGTCCAGCAGAGAGACTATCCATTGCAAGGACGCAAGAACAAATGTAAGATAAGGAAAAAGATAGTAGGAGGATTCAATCGAAGGTAAGGGATAAAAGCATTGAGGACGAATTTGTTTGAGAGGAAAAGTGGCAGACAAAGAAGGCAGAGGAAATTTAAGCATCCAGTGAGAGAAAATCAAGAGGAAGCTCTGAAGAGAACATAAGAGAAGAAAAGTGGGTTAGTTCTCTAGTTCCTTGGAGGCTGTGGGTTGCACTGCTAGTCTTTGGAGTCCTGTAATAGCTTGGAGTCACTGGAGACTATGGTGAGATAGGATTCCTAGAGCCGTGTAACAACTTGGGTCCGTAGAGGTTGTGGGTTGAAAAATAGGTCTTTGGAGTCGTGTAGCAACTTGGGTCCCTAGAGGTTGTGGGTTGGGTTGAATCTCTGGAGCCCTATAACAACTTGTGTCCATTGGAGGCTGTGGGTTGAGATATTAAACTTTGGAGCTAGGTAACAACTTGGGAAGATGTCATCCTACAAAAAATTCAAGGAAGACTTGATTGAAGGTTTGTGGTTACTGCATTACTGTAACAATGGATTATGGACTCCCTAGAAGAGGGTGAATCCATGTGCGAGTGCTTGTGGTAAGGTGGAGTACATTTGGACTCCCTATGTTGTTGAAGGAAGCATTGGCCAGTGATGAGATTAAGGACGGAAGCCCTCTAGAGTCTTTTTTCACTTGGAACTTGCATTTTAATCCCTTAAGCAAGCATCCTCAGACTCTACAATCTGGCTCAGAGGTGACAACAGTAAGTGTGGTTGTAGTTATCTATGGTTGGTTGGAGAGTCCTTGTCCTAGACTTAGTTTCCCTGCAAGTTTGAAGAAAGGTATATGCTTATACTTGTTTATCTGTTGATGAATGTGTGATTCATTTCTGATTGTAATGGTTCTATATTTTTGGGAATGCATTTCTGCTATGAATGCTTCAACATGTGCTTACCCATCCGTGGGGACATGTCACTGATGGGCATGTCTAAGATATATGTGTGTGTCGCTTCTTTGACATGAATGGAACTAATAATGAAATAAGTAAGCTTGCACTTTTGAATCTGCAAATGAATGTTGTGTGATTAATCTTAATGATGTCGAACACAAAATGTTTAATGCACAAATTGTGTAAAGAACCAGATGGGATTGAGGACTATGCTATATTTTTTAGCTGAGCATTACTCTGAATAAACGTTTAACTATGTTTTTTTTAAAAATAGCAACAAGAAATGTTAAAAATAATATTGAGAAATTACAATTTAATTTTTCCTTGAATTAAAATTTTAATTCTTTTCTCATAGTAACTTGTAATAGTTAACTAAGTTAATTTGACTTAGTTAACTTAGGAATTTCGAGTTAGAAGTCTATCTGAAGTCAAGTGTGATCCCTAAGTTTTAGGAATCCAAGATGAGTTTAATTCTGAGTTGTAATTATATAACTCAATTTACTGAGTTATGTTCAATTAAATTAGTTCTAACTATTTGTGGAACTAATAGAAGACTAATAGTGAGTTGGTGCATCCACAAGTGTTACTCCAGATAACTGAAGATTTGCTCATCAAGAACTCATGCATGTTAGTTCAGAAGAAGACCCAGTTGAGACCAGAGTGCAGGGACAATGTACTATCAATTGTATGATTTACTGATTTGTAAATATCATGCATGTAATTAGTTGAGGATTGCGCAGTGAGGATTTCCCTTTAAAAATGGGCTAATTTTCTCAGGAATTGTGCAAAGAATTAGAACCTTGGAGGCTTGGAAAGTTGGCGAAATATTGGCCAAATGAAGTCATCAGGTGGAGGATAGGAAATACTTATGCAGGTTAAGCTCAAGGTTGAGCAGAGCATATTGTATCCATCCAAATTCTTTGATGAAGGGCACAAGGAAATAGGGGCTTAGAGAGCAGTAGAAAAGGCTAAGGATTTGCTTGAGATTGCTTGTGAGATGGGAGATTGATCATACTGAGTGTTGGAATTGGTTTTGAGAGAAAAAGCATTCTATTATCATCTTGGATTTCTGATTAATGCAATATAGATAGTGGCGTTTTGAGCTGTGGCTTTCACCATATATTTATTGTGTTGTGTGCCATTGATGTTCTTTCTCTTGTCAATTATTGTTTTCATCAATCTTTATGGGCTTCCACTAGTTGAAAGTATAAGTAGATTCTTGTCATTCATTTTAGTGCATTACATGAGCTTCCGAATCTACAAGAAATTCCACATGGTATCAGAGCTAGATTTGTAGAAATTGTCTACATGGTATCGAAGCTAGAGAAAGATTTTTTTGGGTCACGAGTTTGCAGAGAATATGTGAAATATTGTATAGAAAAAAAAGTAGAAAAAATAGCATATCTGGATTCCTTGTGAAAAAATACCTAAATTTAAAAAAACAATCAGCTGAATCAGAGTGTGGATGAGGGAGATATCGCTGATTTAAAATCAACTCTTTTTCCAAAAATTTTTGTGATGGTGGAATAGATGAAACAAATTGGTGTGCTAGCCAAGAACCTGTATGCACTTGATGTACAAGATGCATACAAAGCCTTGAAGATCAAGGAAAATGTTAGAGACTTGGTGGTTGAGAGGGGGAGTAAATTACCTCTAAACATGTAGCCCCAGAAGAAGCCTCAGAAGCAGCTCCAAGAAGTTGTGGAGCAACCACAACTAGAGAAAATTAGAGGAGACCTAGTGGAGGCATCCACTCATGCAAAGACCTCCATTAGGGGGAAATTCTGAGCAAGGTGGGAAGATGGATCACATGCAGCCATACCTCTAGGTGTGAGGTTCTTAGGTCCCTATAATACTAGTGATTCCCCCATTACTATTGTCATTGTATCACTTATTTTTATTGTTGTGCCCCTGTTGTCCCCATATTGATATTATTGTGCCCCATAGAATCCCACTATTGTTATTTTTGTGCCTCTATATTATTATTATTGTTAGGTCGACTTGGTTATATTGTGTCCCCTTAGACTCCTATATATAGAAAGGAGGTTTTGTCATTTGAATCATCCAATAATTGTTCATTTGTTCAATATAAAGGAGGTTTCCCCCTCGAAGATGTTGAATTCTGAGGCGTTGATCTATCTCTATCTTTTTCTGAGCTGGTTTCATAACATTTGGTATGAGAGCTTTGGATCTTATGTTCCTCCAAATAGGTCATCGTGGGATTTTTGCTATGAAGTTTGAGAAGCTAAAACAAAAACCCATTTGAGAAGAAATCGGTCTAAACCTTGGCTCTGAATTTCAGATCCTGTCTCACTATATTTTTGGAGATATAGTTTGAAGAAGTTAGGGTTTTTGCAGACCCCCGAATTACATTCCAAATAGGTCACCATGGGAAAATCGTCATAACTATCTCTCTAAGCATCATATTGAAATTTCATTAGAAGTTACAGAAAGAGGGAAGACTTTAGTTTATTGTATATATTTTGCATATCCAAAGGTCAAAATAGTGACACGTGGCACTTCATACAAGTTTGCTCTTCTGAAAAGGTATATAATCAGGTCATCTTGGGATATTGTGCATAAATATTTCTTAGAGAATCCAATTTCGATCAAACTGGTGGCATTAGAAAGATGACAGAGAGGGCTACGATAGGTCGCGGTTTCGGAACTGGAAGAGATGAAATTACAGAAATACATCAGATTCAATATCACGCTCCTACAAAATGAAAGAAAAGGTGTGTAGTTTTTTTTTCCAATTTTTGCATAAGCTTGGTTTGAAAAATTAATTTGAAGGAATTCAAAGGGCATAGTGAAGAATTATTATCGGTAATTGATGCCCCGAAGAAAGAAAATGGAAACACCTAGTAAGCAACCTGAAAGCTCTAACATGACTCATGAAGAACAGGAAGAAATGCAACATGATATATCAAAATTACAAGACCGAGTACAACAAATGTCACTCACACAAAAAGTAACAAAAACTAAGATGGATGATTTAAAGAAAGACGTAGAAGCTAAGATGGATGGTTTAAGAAAAGCGTGGAAGCTAAGATGGATGGTTTAAAGAAAGGCGTAGAAGCTAAGATGAATGGCGTGGAAGCTAAGATGGATGCATTAAAGAAAGATGTAGATGCTAAGATGAATGGCATGGAAGCTAAGATGGACAATGTGGAAGCGAAGGAAAAGTTTAGGGGCTAATATTCGCCCATGGGCTAATTTTCTATACTTTTTCCAAAAAAAAGATTCGCTAATTTCCGCTTTTTTTGTAAAAATGATTCGCCTAATTTTGTAGAATGAAATTAATTTTACCCTTAATCGCAAAAAAATTATACTATAACGAACCTATATAAAAATATTATAAATTTGAATATTTTTACAAAAATATCTCCAAACATTTTCTAGATTTCATATTATGGACTAGTGGGATTCGCCAAGGTTTCTAAACTTTAAGATAATTTTCCATCCTTAAAATTTTCCCTGGTGTAAGCTAAGATGGATGGCTTGGAAACTAAGATGGACGATTTGAAGACAGATTTGAAGATAGGCATGGAAGATTTGAACACGGATTTGACAAAGTTTCTACAAGAAATGCTTATTAGTGGTGAAAGAGTAGTAAAGGAAACTCATAATGAGAACAAAATAAATGTTAATCATGATTTCATAGACTCTAACATTGGATCAAAGAACCACCATGTTCCAAAGATTGATATGAGGAAGTTTGATGGCAAGGATCCAGAAACACGGATACTATAAATGGAGCAATTTTTCGATCTCCATAATGTGCAAAACACACAAAAGGTACGCATTGAAACTTTATATTTGGAACCAAATCAATTTGTATGGTATCAATGGCTTTGCTATCGTAAACAAATTGTGACTTAGGCTATTTTTATGGATGAAATGATAGAACATTATGAGGATACAAAAATCAACACTTCTTTTGCCAATTGATAAATCTCAAACAAAAGGGTTCAATGGTGGAGCACATTGAGGACTTCCAAGAATTGAATATAAGGGTAAAATATATTTCATAGGAGCATATGATTGATATGTTCATAGGGACTTTAAAATATAACATCCAACCTGAGGTTTTCCTTTGGGAAACAGATTCATTAGAGAAGGCATTCAGGTTGGCAAGAAAAATGGAAAGAAAAATTATGGCAACAAGGAAGCCTACCACTCACAATCATAAAGATAGAAGTGTTGTTGCCCCTAGCCATCCACAACCTAGAAGGTTAATACCACAACAATTGGAAGAAAAAAGAGAAAAAGGGCTTTGTCACAGTTGTGATAACAAATACACTAAAGTTCATAAGTGTGCCAAGAAGAAATTATTTTACATATATTGTGAAGAGGAAGAAGAAAAGGAACAAGAAATGTCAAGAGAAGAGGATATACCCCTCGAAAAAACCCTAGAAAAAGAATAAATGAATCTGACCATATCTTGTAATGCATTGGCTGAAATTACCACTCCTCAAACTATCAAGATAGAAGTGCATGCCAAGAAGAAAAAGGTAATAGTGTTGATTGATTCGGGAAGTACCCATAATTTTATTCATTATAAGATAGCCAAAGAATT